>APFE030297625.1:0-22501 GCA_000404065.3 Pinus taeda
TAAGTCACCTTATATACATGCAAGGGTGTAAACAAATAAAAATATAAGTGAAGTGGAGGTATGGTAAATAAATAAAACGTCTTTTTACACTTACTCAAAAGGTATGGCAAATAAATAAAAATATAAATAAACTAGAAGCATGGTAAATAAATAAAACCTCTTTTTATATTTAGTCCATAACCCTCGTTCTATTTATGAAGGCTCAAGAAAGAGGTTTTATTTAAGTGAATCCTATGGGCCAAATCCATATTTGTAAAAGAGGTATGGTAAATTAATAAAAATATAAATAAGCGAGAGGTATGGTAAACAAATAAAACATTTTTTTATATTTACTCCATAAGTCACTTTGTATTTATGAATGGTATGGTAAATTAATAAAAATATAAATAAACGAGGGGTATTGTAAACAAATAAAACATTTTTTTATTTTTTTATATTAATACCATGCAAAAAAACATTATTAACCCTAATATTAGTATTAATAAAAATAAAAATGGCACATGGTATTGACCCATGGTATTCAACAAAATGGCACATGGTATTGACCCATGGTATTCACTTGGAATGTAGCCTATTTAAATGGGGGAATTAAACCAGAATAGATCCATCTTCACTCTAGATCTACTAACCCCGAGAGGTATCAAATATCGTGATATGCAAACTAGCATAGAGTGAAAAAATATTTGATCGGATCAAGAGTAAAAATGGATGTTGTAAATTTAATGTATGTTAAACATTTTAGCTTGGTTAAAATAAAAATAAAATAAAAATCAACTATTAATTTTATTAATTTTTATAAATTACTAATAGTAATTTTTAAGCTCCAGGTTTATGATAACCCATGGTATTGACCCATGGTATTCATGTGAGCATAGACTATTTAAAGGGGAAATTCTATGTTAGATCCATCTTAATTCTGGGTCTACCAAGTTCTCAGAGGGATAAATAGATTTCATCCCCTAAGAGTGGTAGATGTGGAGTTAAGATGGATATAGGTTGGTTTTTATGATAATTAAGATATTAAATAGACTTAGGAAATTATATTGTAAAAACATCTTAAGGTGAATGGTTAAAGCATAGACATTGGACAAGTATATTTGTATACTTCTGTTTTAAACTGAAACAAATCCAGGGCTAAAAGGAATGGATTGATTGCACTAGTCATCCTTCTATAACTTTCCAACATATGTTGGAGTAAACAAATTGTAATTTGGGTAATTTTTCTAATTGCAAACGGGAACATACTTGTGTATTGGCAGGGTGGTTACGATGTCCCTAGAAGTGAAGTAAACAGATTGTAATTTGGGTAATTTTTCTAATTGCAAACAGGAACATACTTATGTATTGGCAAGGTGGTTATGAGGTCCCTAGAAGTGATGAATTTGAATTTTTCTTGGTTTTATATATAGTATTAGGTTTTTTCTCATGCTTTCTGTGAATGGCACGAGTGAATTTTATCTTACACCCACTAGATTATTGATATGTAATTTCGGTAATTTTGATTTCAAAAGATATTTTAAAGAAATGCAATGATTTCATTTGTGTATTCAATAAACACAAGATTTTATAATTGAGTAAAATATTCGCCATGCCTGGTGAGAGATTCGCCAAAAATTATATATACATATTATATTATTGATAAAATCGCCTTCCATTTTTCCTATATACCATGGAGATTCGCCCATTTATTATACATGTAAATTTAGGGGGGGTTCTTAAAATTTTCCCTGATCAAAAGGAAAAGTGCCTCCTCTATGAGGGCACTTGCTAATTCTATGGTTGCATCTGCTCACCAAATGAACAAACTATATGTATATTTGTGTGCCAACCTATGCTCTTACAAATATATATCTATACAATTGAATCCAAAATGTAATACCATGAATGTACGTAACAAACTCAAAATCTTACACAAATTCAAAAGACCCTTAGAGAGTGCATCTTATGTGGCCATGGCTACGAGTTATTTCATTTAAGGAAATGGAATATGCTCATTAAAACCTTTACAAATATTATTAATCCTAAGCAAATTGTTAACTAGTGGAATTATTTCTCAAAACAAGATATTCTTCCTTTAATATGGTGTTCTATCTTAGGTGGATCACTTTTTGCATTAGACAATCACCTTGAAGTTGCTTGATGGCCACCAAGGGTTCGAGAGGGCCAAAGTAAAGTCAAGGAACCAATGCACAGAACAATGCTAATGCTTGATCACGTGGAGAAATATCTATAAGGGAAGTCACTTTGAGAGATGAAGTCACAGGATCCAAGTTCTCTCCACATTCAATGAAATATTGTTATGAATATAAATAATTAATCATTAATAAAAATTAGTATACTGAAGAGGCATCTTTCTAAGGACATGGATATTCGTGAAAGGGCATCTTGCCTAGTATATAAGCGGGGCTCTCATTTGTAACCACATCAGATCATACTTCTTGTACATTTAAACATTCTTATATAAATATATTACTTGTCCTATAATGTATATTTACATATTCCAAATATTTTGAATATTCCATTGTGTATACGAACTTTGTTTGCTACATTGGTATCAGAGCTTCGTTCTCTGATCCTGGGCTTTTGCCATCAATTCTTCGTCAAGTTTGTTGTTGTTGTGATTGAGGATTTTAGCCATAGAAATATTTTTTGGAAGTTCTCCATTCTATCATCAAGCCTTTGGCCATTAAAAAAATAAAACAATGATATATGTGTTTGTGTGTGTGTGTATTAATAAAAGGAATACACACACACACACACACACACACACACACATATATATGAGTAAAATTTAAAAAAAAGTCAAAGATTAAAAAAAAAGTTATATAAAAAAATAGTTAAAAAAAGAAAGAATAAGAAAATATTTATTTTTGCAGCCGTCTCCGACCACCTTTGGTTGTTTCCACCACACATAAAACATCAACAACAATATTACGTAGTCGCAACCCCATCATCATTGCCACCAAGAAACTCTGGTCATCTACAAAATCAACTTAATTTGCATATTTGATTTGGAATCAAGCACCATTAGGAGCTTTTCTTTGATTTTGATCCTATTGGCATTGAAAGTTTAGATTCCATTGCCATTAAAGAAAAATAATTCACATGGTTGGGAAGGGATCCAGGAGGATCCTAAAAAGACATAAAATTTAAAATCTCGAAAATTTGATGGAAATATCGTCATGTCAAATGACTCAACAAGATGATTCCAACGCAATTTAAATCACGTCAAATTGAGTTCGTATCAGGAAGTTACACATTTTGAATTTTTGCAGCAACAAGGAAAAGTAAAGTCAAAGTGACATGGAAACGTCCAACAATTGACAAGTGGCACGTCTTGGAGCTGACACATGGCATAATGAAAAACTAACATAAGGCTCAATACATTTGGCCCACTGAATAAGCAACACGTGACCCAATGGCGAAGCACCACATGCTTCTATTTCATTTGTTGAAAGTTTGTAACAACTTGGCATTGATTGAATTGGAACACTTGACCTCCAAGTTACAAGTCGAATGAGTAACCAATAGGTTACAAGAAATAGTTTGGAACATATACAGGGTTATGCTATTTAAGGCTGAGTTTTTTATTATATATTAAATATAGGGAAGGCCCATGAGACCGCCACCCAACAACCAACATACGTGGCCACATATTATATGGTTCGAATGGATATGTATAATCCCATCTATATCGACTTCATGTGATTTTCATGAGGTATATTAAATGTTGGTCAGTGTGTTGAGACATTCTAATATTCCCAGAAAGAAGATAGATAGGGAGGGAGAAGAATACAAAAAACTCACAATCTATTTCCTCTGAAGCATCCTGTTATCACTTACTGCAAAATTGTTCTAATGGTGCCAAATGATGTCAAAAGAATGCAAAAGAGCAGAGAATCTTGCAGTCATTTTCTAGGCAATAGAAGGACTCAAATCTTGCATTGAACCCTCTCCATTAGAAATTTCTAAGGACAAGCTTTCCAACGATATGTGGAAGTGTAGAAATGGACTCTTGGATCAAAAGATATGGTCTGCTGAAGTTTCAAGGATTCAAACCTTAGGAAGGAAAGAATATCGAAGATCACATGTCGGAGGTCCATAGATATCTATGATAGCATATCAAAGGTCCAAAGATATTAATGATCACATATTGGAGGTTAGGATGTCAGAGGTCTAGCATATCGATGACCACATATCGAAGGTCCTGCATATCAAAGTAACAACATATCGGAAGGTTGACGAATCAAACGATCAAAACTTCTTAAGGTGACAACCTTTTAAAAGTTACGATATGCATAATGTGCAGATAGTGTTAAAAACCGCCGGGGAAGGCTGATAAAGATTAACAAAGGATTTCATTGCAAACCAAAGGTGGACGAGCCCTTTTCTCTCTCCTCTAGAGAGACACATGGAAACACATGATTAGTTTCGATAAATCTACAGTGGAATCCAATGTTAGCATGACGTGACGGTATGAAAGGACACGTGGTAGTTAGTTTCGGCATTTTGAAGGGCCTAAGGGGACAAATCTGGGTGACATGTGTCATTACTCACGAGGTGCCATGTGGAGTGATGATGTCATATTAGAGATCACATATCAGAGGTTGAGGATGTCGACACTTTATAATAGTATGCAATTGGAAAATTTCGATAAGGGGGCTCCGATATTGGGTTGGCGCACGGTCATTAAGACTTAAAGAACCAAGGCGCCAAGCAATTAACAAAGAAAAATGGCCCCACCAGAAGCAAAATGCCCTAGCACCTTAAGGCTAAGTGAGAGGCCACAACCCTCGGTCCTATGATGTGAAATGCAGAAAGAGGCTAAACGAAAGGAGCCTAGTGGCATCAAAATTTTATGATTTCAGAAGGTGTTTGCAAATAAAGTTTTGATGAGTTGCAACTCTGACATATTGGGTTTTGATAGTGTAACACATAAGTGTTAAAAGATGGACGAGTCAACAACTATGTTACCGAACACCACTAAGGACATCACAGGTGATTGCTCCCAACTCCAAAATGTGGGGAATTCAAGCAGTTAACGCAAAAATGATAGGTGAACCAGTCGAGTAGATGAAGAAGAACATCATGGAAAATACGTGGCTTGATCAAAGGAAATCACAGGCACGACATGGAGATATTTTCTCGGGCATCATTCGGTTGTTCCATTTTGATATTTTTTTGATTTTGTGTATTTTAAAGAAAGGAATCAAATCTATTGAAATGATTTGGGCAGTTGAGCCTTCACACGCCGATATGGCTATTCGATCAGACAACTGAAGCTCAAATAAAATATTTTTCTCGGTCATCGTTCAATTGTTCCATTTTGTTATTTTTGTGTATTTTAAAGAAAGGAATCAAATATGTTGCAATGATTTGGGCGATTGAGCCTTCACACGCTGAGACGACCTGTTGATCAGACAATTAGAGCTCAACTAAGATATTTTGTAACCGTTGTTCAAGATTTCCCTATCCTTATAAAAAAAGGGAAGGAACACTTAAAGAAGGTTCATAATTTTTGGAAAGAACTCTCTGAAAGGGCCTTTTCCTGTTTTCATGAAGGTAGTGTTATGAATATTTATGTATGCACATTTCTCCAAAAATTAAGGCAAGATTTCTGGTGATTCCAACTTATTGGATTGTAGTATGTTCATCTCCCCTTGTGTTTTCATATATGCTAAATATTCTTCTCAGATTTCATGTCACGTAGTTGCGAGACATATTTCTCATTAGATGTAGATTCATTTAGATCAAGTTATTGATGGAAAATTCCTATATTGATGTGGAAATAAAGTCTTTAAAAAGTGCTCCATGGATCTTAACATTCCATAAGAATTTCCTTACTCCCATTTCTCTCTAAATCCAGATACACAAAATTCTTAACGTTTAAGCTCTATATGATGGATTTCTCCTCTATTGTCTTCTACAATTATATATATCTTAACAATTGATTTGCTGCAAACTCTCAATCTGATTTGGCCACCACTGATCAATGATGTTTTCCTGTGTATTCCTGAGTGTGTGTTGGTTCATACATTGTATCTTTATGAATGTCTTTGAATCAATCTTATTTGATTTATATGTAAAAACTATGGTGCTACAAGTCCTTAAGACACATTTGACAACACTAATTAAGCTATCCTAGGCATTGCTCTCCTATCAACCCTAAGGTTGTCCCTAGGAGTGACAACATATTTCTAGCACGTTGTCAGGGAATGAATCAGAATATTTTTCCATGGGTACGATAATTTTTACATTCCCTCTGTCAGGTGAGAAAGGGAAGTGCGGGTTGGAGATCTCTCACCTTGGTGACTCCACTATTTGGATCTTATTGTAAACACCCTAGCGACTCCATCATCTATATCTTTATTTGGTCATACTAACATTTAAGAAGCCCCATACCCAATTAGATACCTCTCAACAAAGAATGTCGTTTGTATCCGATCCATAAAAACTAATATCCAGAAGGATTTAGTAATAAAAGGCCCCCAATAATGACGCTACTGTCTCTTAGTTTCCTAAAACATTCTCATCTAACTCACAAAATTCCATAATTCATTGCTTTGATTTTCCTCCTAGAGTCCTAGTATATCCTTTAGAAAGTGGTCAGCTACTCAGTATCGCCTCCCTAGAGGTCAAGGAAGAAGAAGTTTTAGTAAACACCCCTTCTCTCTCATTTCCTTCCCTCCTTGAAGTTGAGGAGGTAAAATATATCCTCTAGAGAATCTCTAACCACAATGTGAACAATTTCTCATTCCACGATCAGTCAGTTGTCTTGCAATTGGCCATATCTCAGAGACCCCTAATAAATCAAGCACCACCACCTCCACTCTAGATGGTTGTCCTAGGTTTCCTGTTAAACAAATATGCTCCCTTAGACTTGCCTCAACCTTTAAATTCTATGTTGCATGAATATCTCAAACTCCTACCCAATTTTAATGGAGAAGATGACACATCGACCTAGAGACATATATAATCTTTCTGTACCTTTGCAGAAAAGTTTAATGTTGAGCACCTGGATGTAGTGCTGAGGCTCTTCGTCCAATCTCTAGATGGGGAACTAAGAAATGGTTCAAATCCTTGCTGAATTCTTCCATTGCCACTTGGGAAGAGATGCAAAATTCTTTTATGAATAAATGGGGAGATAAGAGAGATCATGGATACATTCTAACTAAGTGTTAGCCAAGCAATCCATTTTACGGATAAAAGCGATCCCTTTAGCCCAATGTGGGGTATAGTAACAATCGTGGCAAAACAAACAAACTTCCCTAACCTAAATCAAAATGACAAATGAGAAAGGAAGATGGCATACCTCTCTCTATGCGCTCGACCTTTGATGAGGATCCTAATCCCTTAGCTCCCAGGCTCGCTCCTCACTATTCCTTGCGTCCAAATACTTACAAGAGAGATAAAAAAACAACACCAAGAGATATCATAGCATATTCATTCCAATATAAGTTATGCAACTGATCAAGGAGTATTGTACTAAGAAACCATCATAGACAATATTATGTGAAGTAAAACATGCATTGTAATAATGATTAAATCAAAGAGGGAAGAATACAACCTATGCCTTGATGTTGAAGGCCTCCTTCAAGATGGTTCCAAGTCCAAGCCAAACTTAACAAGATCACCCTTCCTCTCTCACCAAAATGACAACATCTAAGCACAATCAAGCAGAAGAATGGAAACTAGCAATGACCAACCCATTGAGGAAAGTGAAGAACAAATTTATAGTGAGGGGGAGGTAGTTAGAGATCCAAAAAAGGGGGAAGAAGGTCCTTATTCCAAAGGTAAGATCCCTAAAGGTAGGATCAAGGGATCTAAATGGGAGTACTCGACCATATCTTCATCCAACAACTACCATCTCGTCGTTCTCGAGGCTTCTAGTATGAGAAGCTTCTGCTCTATTTTTCAAGAAACTACCTAAAGAGGACCATCGTGGATTTTCCTATCAAAATTCACATTGCCATCACTAGTCATTACTTAGACAAAAGGTTACCAACACATATTTTCCTACTAAAAGTAGTGCTAGTCTTGTAAATTATGGTTTTTCACAAGTTTTTTTCAGGAATTGCTTCAAGACATTAGTTCTCCATCTCTTCAAGGATGTATTGAGCATATAATTCATGGTGAATGAGTTTACACAGGTTTTGTCGCTTTATGAAAATTGTGACAATAGTGGCACAAAGGACGAGACTTTAGGTATAGAGTTGGGAATGTGTCAAAATACTATGTAACAGATGCCCCTAAAGCATGAAAGAACAACATGAAGTGATGGTTGAAGTGCTTTATCAGTTAAGGCAAGGAGCTTGGAAGACCATCATAAGGAGACCTGCAAATCAAACATGATACAATATATGACATCTTTGATATATACATATGCCTCATAATACATCTGAACAGGCATCAAAATATAATACATGAATCCACGGTATGAACGCAAACATCCATTTGAAAAGGATCATGTCTATGGATCCACAACATGGACACAACCATCTATATGAAAAGGATCATGTATACAATCATGAATACTCAATAACTCCCCGTGACCTAGGTTTTAATGGATGAGATCCAGGGGCTTCATCCCTATCCCCATCAAAGTACGAATTTAACCATGTGAATAGATGTGCTGACATTTAACATGGTAGAAACCACCTGATTACTGGTCAATAATGTAAATTGTTAACAAGCATGAGAGAAACTACCAATAATGACGATAACCCTCAAGGTACACCAGTACAATCTACAAGCATGAATATGTGAGCTGAAATTGAACACTTGCCAAATCATTTGATCGAAAGCCAACGATGTAAGGCTATCATCGAACATAAAGAACCTGCCATTGAGGCATGCAAGCTCCAAGGTACTAAAAGGGCGTTTGTAAATCAAATTCCTAGATAATGAGCTGAAGTCAATAGGAAGTGATCCGTCGAAGGAGGGCCATAATGTTTCCCACATCATTGAACTAAAGCATAGGATATCTCAAAATGATAGGAGTTATTCAGGATTTTCTCAGAGAGGGTCACATAGGTATAAGAGTTTTGACTTTTTCACATAGGACTTCTCTTGAAAATATTGACGACACGACTCTAGAGTTCGAGAACACTTGACTCAAAATGGAATCAGAGGTCATGATGACAACAAGGGTGATTGAATAAGAGGAAAATGGATTTTCCTAACCCAGGAAGGAAAGTGGAGAAGAGAGGATATCCCAAACCCGACATGATATGTATATGAGTGTCATGTTCAAGAGCGACATGCTGCCTTTACACAAAATACATGACATGTTTAATTTCATTTTTCCCCATTATCGCTAGAAAGTAGCTCTTTATTTTTAATCACAAGCTTGAAGAGGATACCCTATGCTTGTCATATAAGTTCATCCTTTGGATGAATCCATCCTAGTAAGTTTAACGATCCCTAGGAAGGATTAACTTGGTCTCGACATGGTGACAAGTCCTGTGCTATTGAAGTTTTACGAGTCTGACGAAGGGTTAGCTCAATGTCTTTTTCATGTTTAGAGAGTTTGAAAAAGAGGCAAAAAAGAAAAATGTAGAGGTCCCTTTTCGTAAAGTCTCTCGAATCCGAAAAGGTAGAAAAAAATATCCAAGAGAACCTCTTAGCCATGTGTGACCAAAGTATTCCTTTTTCGTACATTAGTCTATCTCAGTCTGGAAAAGGGTTAAACTTATACTGAGTAGACATCTTTTCATTTACTTTTACGAGTTTGACAAGACAAGTTCTCAATAGTCTTTTCATATTTTTGGAGTTTGAAAATAGTTGAAAGATGACTCCGCCTAGAAGAACGAGTGGTATAAAAGGATAACAACTGGTTCTGGTGATGATGGAACTAATCAAAACATGTAAAGATCAAGAGGCTGGCTAATAAGATCACTCATCACAGATGTTCCTCAAGCAATGGTAATACAACCAAGTGAAAGCGTATGATCGACCAAAGAGATGGTGACGATGGAATGAAAATACCAAGGCTCATCTAGCAAAAACAGGCTGATAAAGATGGAAATCACGAGAGGTAAAGTGGGAATGGTTTTATTTTTACACAAGCTTGAAACATGGGAAACTATGCTTGAGTTACTTGAAGATAGTTTCATTTTTTCACAAGCTTCAAACATGAGAAAAAACTGTGCTTGGATTTGGTTTCATTTTTACACAAGCTTGAAACGGAAAAAAAAATTGTTGGGATTTGGTTTCATTTTTACACAAGCTTGAAACGGAAACAAACTATGCTTGGATTTTGTTTCATTTTTACATAAGCTTGAAACAAATATAAACTATGCTTGAGATGAGTTTGCATGCCCCCTACATAATGACTAAATTCGAGTTACATCAAACTTCCCTAACCTAAATAAGAATGACAAATGATAAAGGGAGATGGTGTACCTCTCTCCTATGTGCTCGAACTTTGATGATGATCCCAATCCCTTAGCTCATAGGCTTGCTCCTCACTATTCTTTTCATATAAATACATGCAAGAGAGATCAAAATACAACAACAAGAGAGATCATAACATATGTATTCCAATATAAGTTATGAAACAGATCAAGGAGTATTGTACTAAGTGAACCATCATAGACAAGCTTATGGGAAGTAAAACATGATTTGCGTTAATAAGTAAACCAAAGAGGGAAGCATACAACTAGTGCCTTGATGTTGAAGGCCTCCTTCAGGATGGTTCCAAGTCCAAGCCAAATTTAAAAATCTCTCCTTTCCTCTCTCACCAAAATGACAACATCTACGCACAATTGAGTAGAACAATGGCAACCAACAATGACCAACCCATTGATGAAAGTGAAGAACGGATTTATAGTGAGGGAGAGGGAGTTAGAGATACACCAAAGGGGGAAGAAGGTCCTTATCATAAAGGTAAGACACCTAAAGGTAGTATAAAGGGATCTAAATGGGAGTACTCGACCATATCTTCATCCAACAACTACCAGCTCATCGTTCTCGAGGCTTTTAGTAAGAGAAGCTTCTACTCCATTTTTGGAGAAACTGTCTGAAGAGGACCAATGTGAATTTTCCTATCAAAAGTCGTGCTACTAGCATTAGTCACTTGTTAGAAAAAAGGTTAACAACATGGATTTTCCTACTAAAAGCAGCATTGGTCTTGCAAATTACGGTTTTTCACAAGTTTTTCAGAATTGCTTTAAGACATTAGTTCTCCATCTATTCAGGGATGTATTGAGCATGTAATTCATGGTGAATGAGTTTACACAACTTTTGTCTCTTTACAACATTTGTGACAACAGTGGCACAAAGGACGACACTTCAAGTATAAAGTTGGGAATGTGAAAAAATATTGTCTAAGAGATGCCCCCTAAAACATGAAAGCAGAATAATAAGTGACGGTTGAAGTGCTTTATCAGTTAAGGCAAGGATATTGGAAGACCGCCATTAGGAGACCTACAAATCAAACATGATACAATATATGACATCTCTGATATATACATATGCCTCATAATACATTTGAATAGGAATCAAAATATAATACATGAATCCATAGTATGGACACAACCATCCATTTGAAAAGGATCATGTCTATGGATCCATGACATGGACACAACCATATGTTTGAAAAGGATCATGTATACAATCATGAATACTCAATAAATCCTCGCAACCTAGACTTTAACAGATGAGATCCAGGGTCTTCATATCTATCTCGATCGAAGTATGAATCTAACCATGTGAATAGATGTACCGACATCGGTAATGGTAGAAACCACCTGATTACTGGTCAATAATGTAAATTGTTAACAGGGGCGAGATAAACCACCAATAATGAAGATGACCCTCAAGGCAGATCAATATAATGTATAAGTGTGAATATGTGAGCTAAAATCGAACACTTGCCGAATCATTCGATCGAAGGCCAATTATGTAAGCCTGTCGTCGAACATGAAGAAATTTCCATTGAGGCATGCAAGCTCCAAGAAACTGAAAGTGCGTTTCTAAATCAACTTCTTAGATAATGAGTTGAAGTCGACATGAAGTGATTCATCAAAGGAGGGCCATAATTTTTCCCACATAATCGATACGATACATAGGATATCTCAAAATGATAGGAGTGATTCAGGATTATTGCAGAGAGGGTCACATAGGTATAAGAGTTTTGAATTTTTCATATAGTACTTCTCTTGAACATATCAGTGACACAACTCCGAAGTTCAGAAACACTTGACTCAAAATGGAATCAAAGGTCATGATGACAATAGGGGTGATCGAATTAGAGGCAAATGGATTTTCCAAACCCAGGAAGGAAAGTGGCGAAGAGAGGATATCCTAAACCCAACATGAGATGTAAATGAGAGTCATGTTCAAGAGCGACATGTTGCCTTTACACAAAATACATGACATTTTTACTTCCATTTTTCCCCACTATTGCTAGCAAGTACCACTTTATTTTTAATGCTTGAAGAGGATACCATATGCTTTTTGTATAAGTTCATCCTTTAGATGAATCCATCATAGTAAGTTTAACGAGCCATAGGAAGGAGTAACTCGGTCTCGTCATGGTGACAAGTCCTGTGTTGTTTAAGTTTTATGAGTTCGACGGAGGGGTAAATCAACGTCTTTTTCATGTTTAGAGAGTTTGAAAAAGAGGCAAAAAAGAAAACTCTAGAGGTCCCTTTTCATAAATAGTCTCTCGAATCCGAAAAGGTAGAAAACAATATCCAAGAGAACCTCTTAGCCACGTGTGACCAAGGTATTCCTTTTTCGTAAATTAGTCTATCTCAGTCCGGAAAAGGGTTAAACTTACCCTGAGTAGACGTCTTTTCATTTACTTTTATGAGTTCGAAAAGACAAGTGCTTGACAATATTTTCATATTTTTGGAGTCTGAAAAGAGCTCAAAGATGACTCCACCTAGAAGAACGAGTGGTATAAAAGGATAACAACTAGTTCTAGTGATGATAGAACTACTTAAAACATGCAAAGGTGAAGAGGCTGGCTAATAATACCACTCATTGGAGATGTTCCTTAGGTAAGGGTAAAAAAACCAAGTGAAAGCATATGATCTGCCAAAGAGATGGTGACAATGGAATGAAAAAACCAAGGCTCATCTAGCAAAAACAGGCTAATAAAGATGGCAATCATGAGAGGTAAAGTGGGAATGGTTTCATTTTTACACAAGATTGAAACACGGGATACTATGCTTGAGTATACTTGAAGATAGTTTCATTTTTTCACAAGCTTGAAACATGAGGAAAAACAATGCTTGGATTAGGTTTCATTTTTACACAAGCTTGAAACGGAAACAAACTATGCTTGGATTTGGTTTCATTTTTACACAAGATTGAAATGGAAACAAACTATGCTTGGGTTTGGTTTCATTTTTACATAATCTTGAAACAAAGATAAACTATGCTTGAGATGAGTTTGTATGCCCCCAACATAATGACTCAATTCGAGGTACAAGCCCCCCAAGCTTCATTTCATTCACCTAAGGAGACCATTGGTTACTAATAGGTTGATGGAATGAAGGTTCACTTATGAGATCAAGTGAAAGACTCGACTAGGATTTTACAAGATCTAAGCAAAGACTCAAATTGGAAGCGTATTAGTTTCATTTTTTAATGAGCCCGACACATGAAAAGAACCATGCTCATGACACCTTGTTTCATTTTTAACGAGCTTGACACAAGTAAAAGAACTCTGCTCATGGAGGCTTATTTCATTTTTTAACGAGGTTGACATAGTAAAAGAAATATCCTTATGGGGACCTATTTATTTTTTTAATGAAGTTGACATAGTAAAAGAACGATCCTCATGACACCTATTTCATTTTTTAACGAGGTTGACATAGTAAAAGAACTATTCTCATCGGAACCTATTTCATTTTTTTAACGAGGTTAACATAGTAAAAGAACTATCCTCATGGGAACCTATTTCATTTTTTAATGAGGTTGACATAGTAAAATAACTATCCTCATGACCTTGATTATGGACTATAAGAGACCATGGATTCTAAAAGGTTCTGATTAGATGGGAGAACAACACTTTGGAAGGGATACCTGTCAAGGGATCTAATGGAAAGATCGAGTTCCAATGTACCCAATACATGATGCACTATATCATTGACTAGATCATTACTAGACATGGGCATGGAATAGGTAGTCACATAATTAATCTGTGGCGGGGGTGACACCACTTGCATACAAGGACCATGTAGGGAAGATGGTTGATGGGGAGTCAAATTAGGACCAATGAACGGAATTTGATCAATGGCCATAATTCTTCGTTCATGTGGGAAACATATCACATGAAAGAGACAAGAGACAAGAGCTCCTATGGCATAAACATAATCACGACCGAGGAGTAAATTAAAATCCAAAGGGCATTGGACAAGCATCACGTCAGGATAAATGATTTTCCTCCTAAATTAATAGGAAACTTAGGAAGGATCCCTATCGGTTGACTGGTTCCTCTGTTAAAAGCTACTAGATTCTAGGTAGCGGGTACAAGCTGTAGAGAACCTAAAGCTTTCCAAGTAGCTGAAGGCAGAATACTAACAAATGTGCCTTCATCTATGATTGTGCCAGGTACGGGAATATGATAATTTTGTATTGTGATTCGAAAAGGCACATGAGAAGGAAGATGATATCCTACTAGTCGAATCCAATCAAAGAAAGTGACTAAACTACTTGGAGGGGGTGCCATCGTAATGGGATAATTTCCCCCTTAAATTACAGGAATAGGAGGATCTCCCCCTTGTATCGTGGGAATAGGAGGACTGTGCCCCTCTATCTTAGGAACAAGAGGATTTCCCCCTAATTCTTTGGAATATGAAGAAACTAGAAGAACCTATGCAGTATGAACTTCACTCTGTATAGGATAGATATGATCAACTGAAAGAAGAATCGGGTCAACCATTTTTAGACCAATGGTTGGTCGGAAACAGACTCATGGGATTCGCTTTCAGAGAGAGTGGCATTGACTAGATATGAACTTTGATCAATCAGTTGGTCAACTAGTGATGGATTAGGGGAAAAATTCTGATAACTAGTCGGAAGACGAGGTTGAGAAGTGGTAAGGTTATCCAACACGTTAGAGGCTTAATCCATATAAGGACAAAGGTGAATAGAATGATTCCCTTCACATAACCTACAGGGAAATTTGACTTTTCCCTTTTTCCCATGGGCTTTACTGTAACTAGTCAAAGATTTATCACCAACATGATCTCGAGAGGCTGATGACAAAGGTTGATGTGAACTTGTGGACCACACTTCTAATACCTTGGGAATACTAGGAAATTTTTAAAGAAGGTGGCCACTCTTACAAATATTGCAAGGGAATTTAACTTTATGGGGTTGATTAGAAGATTTTGCAACATCAATTACATAAGCAGAATCGACTGCTTGGTTTCCCCCTTGCTTATTTTTATTTTTCTTAATCTTCCTTTTCTTCTTCTTCTTGTCCACCTGGTTACTAACTTGCATGTTTTCACCAAATGAAGAAGACGAAGAGGAAGAAGAGCGAACAAACGAAGAAGGCAAAGGGTCAAATTTAAGGTCAACTGGAGGTTGATATACTTTAGGTGGAGGAGAGCCCGGTTGAGGGGCAGTTTGCACATTTAGAACCATAGGGGTCAAAAATAACTAAATCGTCAAACCAATGGTAAATCTAGGAAGAGACAACGTTGCCATATAGGGAGAACAAACATTTCCAAAAGAAAAAAAAAGGACTAGGATTCCCATCGAAGGGGTTTCCTTGGTTGGTAGACTCAGGAACTGTTGCCATTAGTCTCAACCTAAGATCTACTAAGCAATATTTCCACAGGCAGGATATTTTTTTGAAGTCAATTAATTTTAGAACTTAACAACAAATAAATCAAAAAGGGGTAAATAGGAAAAAAGGTTTACCAAGCAACCATGAACTACAATATACACCTTGGCGATCCAAGGAATTAACATACAACATCCAATCTCCCCAAATGTTGTGTTTGGTGTATCACAGTGTACAAGGCGATAGACTCGATTACCTATGGATGGATAAAAACCTATAGCGGACTCCCAAAATATACGCCATAGTACATGGGAGTGAAGTCTGTAGTAGTGCTGTCTAATGCATAACCGTTTGATGAGAGCATTCCCATATACTTGCGATGCGTGGAGCACCTCCAATATACCCGAAAGTACTGGAGAACGGTCCTATCCGCTTCCTTACGTGGAATGATATTTCACCCCCGGTATACAATGTTGAAAAATAATGACAACTCCTAAGTTTAACGACACTGAAACATGTCTCTAGCCTAGACCTCTAAATGTTTGCATTAAGTTCCAAATGCTCCTTAGGTTAATTGAGGTAAATCTTAAGTTTATCTTCAATTAAGTTTTGGTTTTAAGGCTCAAAACGATGTCACCTGAACTCCTATGATGCAACTTTCATGAGAAAAGGATTCTTTCTGTTTCAATGAAATCTAATCTAGTAAGGGAAGAGATTAAAATAATGATGCAACAATGAAGAATGCAACAAACAAAGCTTTCCTAACTAGATCTTTCACTTTCACTTTCCAAATGCAATGCCAAAAAGTAAAAATTATTTTCACTTTCCTAATATGCACTTATATGAATTATTCTTTTCTTTTTGCATTAAATGATTTAATGCAGCTAATGCACCATCCAATTTTCAATTATTGAAAAATGTGATCTATTTCCAATAATTAATTCCAAAAAATAACTTTTCATGCAAGTGATCTAATGCAGTTTTAAGAAAAAGTAATTTTTTTGAAATGAAAACTAATTCAATGCAAAATCAATTCCTTTAATCAATGAAAAACAGAAATCACCATTTAATTAACAGAACAATCAATAATTCTCAAGAACACAAGTAGTAACCAAAGATCTCAATTGACTCAAAACTTGAAAAAACTCAATCAAAATCCGATTCTTTACCATTTCAAGCAAGAGACAATATTTTGCATTCCACAAACAAATCAGAAGCATACAAACAAAGATTGATCCAAATAAAGCAAAGAAGAGACCTCAGAGGCTAGGACGCGCTAGAGTTTTGAGTAGAGACCCTAAAAATTCTCACATTCAAGGACCAGAGTTACTTTATATAGCAAAAACCGTGCTGACAGGTTCATCAATGCTACTTTTCATAGAAAAACCTGTGTTGGAAACACTACTTTTCATAGAAAAACCCGTGTTGGTATTCATCGCGGGTAAACAATGGAAGACAAGGTTTTCAACGTGACTGTACAGGGAAAAAAATGCGCTGTCGGCATGACTATCATTGATAAAACATGCGCTGAGCGAGGAAATTTTAGGAAAAACAAGAAAGAATCAGGAATAAACTTGAGACCTGATACCCTAAGACACCAACAATTCAGAGTACATAATGAAAATCAATCCAAAGACAAAAGTGTTAAAATATGGATGAGTCAACAACTATGTTACAAAACACAACTAAGGCCATCACAGGTGATCACTCCCAGCTCTAGAAAGTGGGGAATTCAAATAGTTAAGGTGTAAATGATAGGTGAACCGACTGAGTAGATGAAGAAGAACATCATGGAAAAGACATGGCCTAATCAAAGGCAATCATAGGCATGACATGGAAATATTTTCTCGACCATCATTCGGTTGTTCTGTTTTGATATTTTTACGATTTTGTGTATTTTAAAGAAAGGAATCAAATCTGTTGCAATGATTTGGGCAACTGAACCTTCTCACGCCGAGATGGCTAGTTGATCATACAATTGGAGCTCGGCTAAGATATTTTTCTCAATCATCATTCAGTTGTTCAATTTTTTTTTTATTTTTGTGATTTTGTTTATTATAAAGAAAGGAACCAAATATGTTGTAATGATTTGGGCGATTGAGCCTTTGCATGCCAAGACGGCTAGTTAATCAGACAACTGGAGCTAGGCTAAGATATTTTTTAACTATTGTTCAAGCTCTCCCTCTCATAAAAAGAGGGAATAAACACTTAAGGAAGGTTCAAAATTTTTGGAAAGAACTCTTCAAAAGGGCTTTTTCCTATTTTCATGAAGGTAGTGCTATGAATTGTGATGTATGCACATTTCTCAGGAAATTAATGCGGGATTTCTGGTGATTCCAACTTATTGGATTGCAGTATGTTCATCTCCTCTTGTGTTTTCATATATGTTAAATATTCTTCTCAGATTTCATGTCATGTAGCTACTTGACATATTTCTCATTAGATGCAGATTCATTTAGATCAAGTTATTGATGGAAAATGTTTGTATTGATGTGGAAACAAAGTTTTTAAAAAACGCTCCATGTATCTTAACATTCCATAAGAAATTCCTTACTCCTGTTTCTCTCTAAATCCAGATACACAAAATTCTTAACATTTAAGCTCTATATGATGGATTTCTCCTCTAATGTCTTCTACAATTATATATGTCTTAACAACTAATTTGCTGCAAACTCTCAATCTGATTTGGCCACCATGGATCGAGGATCTTTTCCTGTGTATTCCTGCGTGTGTGTTGGTTCATACATTTTATCTTTATGGATGGTTTTGAATAAATCTTATTTGATTTATATGTAAAAGATATGGTGCTACAAGTCCTTAAGGCAAATTTGAAAACACTAATTTAGATGTTCTAGGCATTGGTCTCCTACTAACATTGAGGCTTTCCCTAAGAGTGACAAAATCTTTCTGGTGCCATTGTCGAGGAATGAATCCAAATATTTTTCCCCGGGTACTACAATTTTTACATTACCTCTATCGGGTGAGCAAGGGAAGTGCGGGTTGGAGACCTCTCACCTTGGTGACTCCACTATTTGAATGTTGTTGTAAATACCTGGCGAATCCACTGTCTATATATTTATTTGGTCATCTTGGCTTTTAAGAGGCCCCGTTTCTCTCGAAATCCAGATACACAAAATTCTTAACGTTCAAACTTTGTATGATGGATTTCTCCTCTACTTCCTTCTACAATTATATCTGTCTTAACAATTGATTTGTTGCAAACTCTCAATCTGATTTGGCCACCATTGATCGAGGATCTTTTCTTGTATATTCCTGCGTGTGTGCTGGTTCATATATTGTATCTTTATGAATGGCTCTAAACCAATCTTATTTGATTTATATGTAAAAGATATGGTGCTACAAATCCTTAAAACACATATTTCATTAAATTTGAAATTAAATAGTAGATCTAGAATTTCAAATTAACCAAAGAAACTCAATTCTAGTGATGACCTTGTAGACTTTTTTGTCTAATTTTAATGAAATATGTGTTTTAAGACAAATTTGAAAACACTAATTTAGATTTCCTAGGAACTGGTCTCCTATTAGCACAGAGGTTGTCCGTAGGAGTGACAATATATTTTTGGTGCCATTGTCGGGGAATGAATCCAAATATTTTTCCTTGGGTATGACAATTTTTACATTCCCTCTGTCAGGTGAGCAAGGGAAGTGTGGGTTGGATATCTCTCACCTTGACGACTCCAATTTTTGAATCTTATTGTAAACACTCTGCCGATTCCACTATCTATATATTTATTTGGTGATCCTAGCTTTTAAGAGGCCCCATACCCAATTAGATACCTCTTAGCAAATAAATCCATCTGTATCTGATCTAGAAAGACTGGTATCCAAAAGGATTTATAAATACAAACCCCCCAATAATGATGCCACTATCTCTTTATTTCCTGAAACATTCTCATCCAACTCACAGAATGCCATAATTCATTGCTTTGATTTTCCTCCTAGAGTCCTGGTATATCCTTCAGAAAATGGTCAGCTACTCAGTACTGCCTCCCTAGAGGTCAAGGAAGAATAATTTTCAGTCAACACCCCTTCTCTCTCATTTCCTCCCCTCCCCGAAGTTGAGGAGGTAAAAGATATCCTCTAGAGAAGCCCTAACCACAATGTGAACAATTTCTCATTCCATGATCAGTCAGTTTTCTCACAATTGGCCATAGATCAGAGACCCCTAATAATTCAAGCACCACCACCTCTACTCCAGATGGTTGTCCCAGGTTTCCTTTTAAAAAAATATGCTCCCTTAGACCTGCCTCAATCTCTAAATGCTATGTTGCATGAATATCTCAAACCCCTACCCAGTTTTAATGGAGAAGATGACACATCCACACAGAGACACATAGAATCTTTCTATTCCTTTGCAGAAAAGTTTAATGTCAAGCACCTGGATGTAGTGCTAAGGCTCTTCATCCAATCTCTGGATGGGGAGCCAGGAAATGGTTCAAATCCTTGTTGAATGCTTCCATTGCCACTTTGGAAGAGATGGAAAATTCTTTTATTCTAAAATGGGGAGAGAAGAGAGATCATGGATACATTCTTACTGAGTGTTAACCAGGAAATTCCTCCTACAGATAGAAACGATCCCTCTAGCTGAATGTGTGGGTCTAGTAACAACTGTGACAAAAAAAGAAAACTTCCCTAACCTAAATCAAAATGAAAAATGAGAAAGGGAGATAGCCTAAATATCTCCTATGCACTCAACCTTTGATGATGATCCCAATCCCTTAGCTCACAGGCTCACTCTTGCTATTCCTTACTTCCAAATACCTGCAAGAGAGATCAAAAGACAACAACAAGTGAGATCATAGAATATACATTCCAATATAAGTTATACAACAAATAAAGGAGTATTTTACTAAGCAAACCATCATAGACAATATTATGGGAAGTAAAACATGCTTTGTATTAATGATGAAATCAAAGAGGGAAGCATAAAATCAGTGCCTTGATGTTGAAGGCCTCCTTCAGGATGGTTCCAAGGCCAAACCAAACTCAACAATCTCTCCTTTCCTCTCTCAGCAAAATGACAACATCTAAGCACAATTAAGCAAAAGAATGGCAACCAGCAATGACCAACCCATTAAGGAAAGTGAAGAACCAATTTATAGTGAGGGAGAGGGAGTTAGAGCTCCACCAAAGGGGGAAGAAATTCATTATCCCAAAGGTGATATCCCTAAAGGTAGGATCAAAGGATCTAAATGGGAGTACTCAACCATATCTTCATCCAACAACTACCAGCTCACCGTTCTTGAGGCTTCGAGTAAGAAAATCTTCTGCTCCATTTTTGGAGAAATTGCATGAAGAGGACTAGTACAGATTTTCCTATCAAAATTCGTGCTGCCAACACTAGTCACTAGTTAGACAAAAGGTTACCAACACAGATTTTCCCACTAAAAGTAGTGCTAGTCTTGCAAATTAGGGTTTTTCAAAAATTTTTTAGAATTACTTCAAGAAATTAGTTATACATCTCTTCAAGGATGCATTGAGCATATAATTCATGGTGAATGAGTTTACACAACTTTTTTCGCTTTACGACATTTGTGACGACAGTGGGTAAAGGACGACACTTTACGTATAGAGTTGGGAATGTGACAAAATACTGTGTAACACTGAGTTCAATGCTATGAAGAAGAAACCTGATGAGGATATGTCAGATTTTATAGAACGGTTTAATAAATTGTACAACAATCTACCTACTGAGATTAGACCTCCACAGGCCGCTGCCCGAGTAGTTTTTGCCAAGGCCTTTGAATTAGAATATGACTTCACACTCAGAGAGAGGAAATCCTATACGTTGGACCAGATTCAAATTGATGCTTTCGATGTAGAAGTGAATTTTACATCAACAAGGAAGTTAAGAATCAGAACTGACCCTGGAGAGAAGAAAAAGGGGAAGAGGAGGTAACTTCCTCAAGTCATGGAAGAGAATCCCAAGAAAAAAAGGTGGAGGAGATGGATAAGTTGATAAAGAACTTACCAAATAAATTGATAAAACTAGAGCTGGAAAATAAAAACCTCCCATAATAGAAATTCCAAGTTGCTAATCGAGGTTTCAATCCCCAATATAGAAGGCCTCCCCTATAGATATTGCAAAGGGAGAGGAAATAACAACAAGACCACATCCATCCTCCATTATATATAGAAGATGATCTAGAGGAGCAGATACCAGATACCAACAAAGTTCAGGGGAACCTGTATTCCTCTTTCTTTGATGAAGAATAAGAAGCTAGAACGTATGAAGAAGAGGGGGATGATCTTGATACAACACTGAACGATGGTGAGATTGATAATTACTGCAAGCAGTTCACTGATTTCATGCAGGCTCACTTGCACAAGAAATATGATCTTTCTTCATCTAGGAAGAGGTCAAGAGGGCAAGACCAAAGCAAAGACTCTTCCTCCCAAGTGCCTCCTAAGATAGCTGACAAGGGGAAGGGGACCTTAGATCCATTACTAAAAAAAAGGAGTCCCCAGATCAAAACTACCATAAGCTCGAAGTCCTCAAAGAAGAGAAGAGAAAAAAAGTTGGTAGAGGTTAGTACTACAGAAAAAGGCCCTATTATCTTTAGCCTTCAAAAAGAGCTTGAGAAAGTCAAAATCCAGGTCCCGTTATCTGAGCTCATGAAAAACCCACATATAAGGCCCAATTTTCCCAGTTCATGTTTCCATCTGCTTCAATCCAATCCCATGGTAGTTTAAACCTCTAAGAAGAAATACCAATGGTTGTCTTTGGAC
>APFE030297625.1:25641-76095 GCA_000404065.3 Pinus taeda
TTTTACAGGGTTTATCATCACCCAAATGGACTTGTCCAAAATCTCCTTGAACATAGTCATGAAAATATTTCTTATCAGGTGTGGCATGGAATGAGGCCCCTGAATCTAGCACCCAGGAATCAGTAATATTTTCAAAAGAAAGAATCAAAGCATCTTGTAACACCTCACCTGTCACATTTGCTTCATGATTGTTTTCTTGTTGTGCATCTCCTTCTTTTCCCTTCCGAGATCTACAATATTTCTTTAGGTGTCATTTCTTTTCTCATTTCTAGCACACTATCCCCGATTTGGACTTGGATTTGCCTCTCCTTGATTTATTGCGATATCCTGAGCTCTTTCCTCTTTCCATTTTTCTTCCCCTAGAATTTGCACTCAAAGCATTACCCGATGTCTCACCAGAGCTTTTCTGTCGCATTTCCTCGCTAAGGATAGCACCAACAACATAATTAAACTTTAAAGTACTAGATCCAGAAACAGAGTTACTAATGGCCATTACTAAACCATTCCAACTCTCTGGCAATGAGCACAAGAAAAACAGAGCTCTAACTTCATCTTCAAAGTTTACCCCTATAGAACTTAACTAACTTGTAACAATATTAAAATCATTTAAATGGTCTGCAACAGATCCACCTTCCGACATCTTCATATTAAATAACTGTTTCATAAGAAATACCTTGTTTGAGGCCGAGGGTTTTTCATATAGTTTTGCCAATGCCTTAATCAAGCCCTCTGTCATTGCTTCCTTCGAAATGTTGAAGGAAACTGACACTGCGAGGCACAACCATACTGTTCCGAGTGCCTTTTTATTGAGAAGGTTCCATTCTTCATCTGTCATATCTGTCGGCATCTTTGTTTTTCCACCCAATGGTAGGTACAAATCTTTCTGATACAAATAATCTTCCATCTGCATCTTCCACAGTGAGAAGTTTTGGCTGTTAAATTTATCAACCCTAAACTTACCATCTTTTGCCATTTCTCCCACTCGAATGAGGAACCCTTCTTTCATGTGAGTTTATCAGCCAAATAAACCTTCGGCTCTGACACCAACTGTTAGAAAATTATATATTATAGAGCAATGGAACACATAGAATATTGCATAAATATAAACACAGAAAATACATAAAACCAGAGAGACACAAATATACGTGGTTCACCCAGTTTGGGCTACGTCCACCCTGAAAAACCAGTCCTTCCTTTCTATTATCCAGCAAAATGAAGAGACACAACCTACAACAGATCCGCTGTAATATCCTCTGTTTTCTTTCACAATCTCACCTCTCTGTTTCTCGCTCCGAGAATACACCTCTATTACACAACCTCAATACAATGCCCTCATACAAAGAGAGTGGTTACCTTCTAGGGAAAAAAACCCTAAACTAAACATAAGTTCTACTGTCAGATCATCTGCCTAATGAATGACCTAGATTGGCTAGAAATTACTATACTTTTACAAGGAAATTTTACATCTATTTTTAGCTTCAGGGGTGCTACCCCCGAAACCCCTGTTGAGGGACCGCTGGCCCTCAGACCCCCCAGCCGGGGGGGATTAGTCCCCCAGGACCCCCGCGGGGGGGACAAGTCCCCCCTGCACCCCCTCGTGTGGAGGGCTGTACAAAATTCCTGGGGTATACATCCGGCTGAAACAAATTCCTCTAAATAATCATGCTCCACACCCAACAAGTAATGGAGCAACTAGGTTTGCAAATAACTAGACCATACAAATATCTCTACTCTTTTGACTCTAAGAGGGTAAAGTGCTTGGGAATGATAAAAAGTGTAGTGATGGATATTGTAGTAGTCGATATCCCTACAAGGTTTGGTATGCTTTTGTCTAGGTCTTGGGGATTGAATATTGGAGGTTCTATCAAGATAGATCTTACCTATGCTACCATCCCTATCTTTGGGGGAGAAGAAATGTGACTGTATAGGGAATCAAGGCTTGTTAAAATAGTTACTAAAGCCGATTTCCCAAATAATGCTCCTGTGTATGGGAACTAAGGGGATCTCTCTTGCTCACTGCTAGAAGAAGATGATTTTATTTTAGAAGAAACACAGGTACAACCAACAACCAAATTAGATTAGTAGCTCAGAGATTGTAGCAAAGTATGGAAGTTGTATTTTTATTGCACAAATTCTAATGAAGGAAATGGAGCAAAAGTGTTGTTGATATCTCCAGAGGGTAGCTGATTCCCCTCTCATTCAAATTGGAATTTGAGGAAATCAATAATGTGGCAGAGTATAAGGCATTACTACTAGGCTTGCAAGTAGTGAGGAATTTGAACATTGAATGCTTGATTGCATTTAGAGAATCAAAATTGGTGGTAAAGGAAATCAAGAACCAATGTCAAACTAAGCATCCCAGGCTAAGGGATTACATAAATGAGGTTTGATATTTAATGGAAAACTTCTTCATAGCTTTTAATGTCCAATTCTTAATCAGGGAAGGAAATCGAATGGTCAATTCCTTGTCTATAGCTTCCAATAATTTTAAGCCACTACAAAACCCACTTCTCAGATATGAAGTTGAATTTAGGTACAAACCCTTAGTGTCTGGTAATGTGAGACACTGGTAGGGATTCGAAGATGATTAACAACTATAGCTTTTCATGGAAGTCATTGTGGAATTCTTGAATTCTGTGATCGACCAAGAAGAAGAAGAAGTGACAGAGGAACAATCAACTGCTTGGGAGGAAACTAATGCATGGCATAAAGTTCTGTAGCTAAAGGGAAACACTATTCCCCATGGCCTAATTCCTTTGGAGATATTATTCAAATCCAATGATGTGGCCTCAAAACCTATTGAACAAGGAGTCGATGAACAAGTGGATGATTGCAGCAACGGCTCGGAGCATGAACCCCCGATGATCAAGTTGTCAAAAGGGATACCCCATCAATATAAAAAAGGTACTTAAATTTCTTTAAAACCTATACATATGTATTTTATTGGTCATATGATGATTTAAATACTTTTGATACAAATGTTATTCAACAGAAGGTTCCCTTAAAGAATGGAATGAAGCCTTTTAAGTAGAAACTTAGATAAATCAATCCCCTTTTACTCCCATTCATTGAGAAGGAAATAAGGAAGCTACTTCAGGACAATATCATTGTACCCTTAAGGTAATCAAAATGGGTGGAAGTAATCCCAGCCCAAAATGCAACCGACATTGTGGTCATAAAATTTTTGGAGGAAAATATCTTGGTTAGGTTTGGGTGTTCTGTAAAAATTGTGACTGATGATGCCGAAGTTTTTAAGTCTGCAAAATTTATCGACTTTTGTCAGATATTAAACATTATAGTTGGCCACTCTACTACCTACTGTCCTCAGGGAAACAAACTAGTTGAGTCTTCCAACAAAATGATAGTGAGGATCCTGAAGAAAACAATTGTAGAAAGCTAGAGAAATTGAGACTCCAAACAAAAAATTTGCCTTATGGGCTAATAGGGTCACTCAAAGATCCACAGGGAAATCTCCTTTTGAATTAGTCTATGGGAAAGCAACTATATTCCTTATAAAACTCGCCATGCCAGTTGCCAAGATATTACAAGATGTGGAAGAAGAACCAAACTCCATGACTTGAAAGATAAATCAAATAATGGAGCTCCAAGCAAACAGAGAGCATGTAGACCACAAGTTAATCAACTACCATCAGAAAATGAAATCTTTGTTTGATAAGAAGGATAAAGACAAACCTTTCCAGCCAGGAGATCTAGTTTTGAGGTGGGATGTAAGAATATAGGACAAAGGTAAACATGGAAAATTTGATCCTTTATGGTTTGGAGCCTTCAAGGTTACTGAGGCAAATGGAAACAATAATTTCTTTCTATAAGACTTGGAGGGTGAAATGATTGAGATTACTCTAAATAAGCAATTCCTCAAGCTTTACTTCTAGCACTAAGAGGTCCATTTATCACCCATTGTACATACCAGTGAGCCACCGTAAGATAGAAGTAATACTTTCAGTTATTTATGTTTATGTTTTTGTTTTTACATACTTGAATGAAATGATCCCATTCCCAATGGATAGAAGGCTACTAGTTTGTAGGTTCTCAAAACCTTGTTAGCAAGGCACTATCCCCAATTGAAGCCAATGTTATCACTTACTACAAAATTGTTCAAATGGTTCCAAATGATGTCAAAAGAGTAGAGAATATTGCAGTAATTTTCCAATTAGAAAAATGACTCAAAGCCTACATTGAACCCTCTCCATTGGAAAGTGCTCGGGAAAAGATTTCCAACGATATGTGGAAGTCCAAAAATGGACTCCTGGATCATATAGTCTGCTAAAGTTTCTAGGGTTCAAGCCTTAGGAAGGAAAAAATATCAGAGATCGCATGTCTGAGGTCCATAGATATCGATGATCGCATATTGGAGGTCTAGAGATATCGAAAATTTCATATCATAGGCCCAGAGATATCGACGATTGCATATTGGAGGTTAGGATATTGGAGGTCCAACATATCGGTGACCACATATCAGAGGTCTTGCATATCAGAGAAACAATGCATCAGAAGGTTGACGAATCAGAGGAACTTCTTAAGATGAAAACCTTTAAAAAGTTGCGATATGCATAATGTGCCGATAGTGTTAAAAACTGCCTGGGAACACTGATAAAGATTAACAAAGGATTTCATCACAAAACCAAAGGTGGACGGGCCATTTTTTCTCTCCTCTAGTGGGACACATGGTAGCACATGATTGGTTTTGATAAAGCTACAGTGGCATTTGACGTCAACATGATGTGGCGGTTGTTGGACACAGATTGTCATTGATGTCAATATGCCAATATTCGAGGAAGGTGACAGAGCCAAAGAAGAGGAGCAAACAACCATCGAAGCGATAGAGAAAGCAGAACATAGCCGCAAGAGGAGCCATATCGGAGGAGCGCTGCATGTAATACATGCCCACGAAGAACCTACAAGAGTAGCCACATATATATATATATATATATCCCAAAATATATATATGCCAAAACAGAGTGAGCGGAGCTACAGGAGAAAACTAAGCGAGTAGAACAGAACATATATATGCCATATATATGCCAAACGAGAGGAGCAGACAGATCCATCAGAGGAGTAGATGGAGATGAGAGGAGCAGACAAAGCCATCGGAGGAGCAATGGATCCAAACAATGCCAAAACAGAGCCATCAGAGGAAGCGGATTACACAATCAGGAGCTATCGGAGGCCAAAACCAATCTATATATGCATTAACAACTACTGGAGCAACAATGCCAAAGGGAGAACTATCGGAGGAGCATAAAAACAAAGTTAAAACAACAGAGCTTATAAAAAAAGTTAATGTACGCGGACCCGATGCGACATTGTGTTAAAGTGGAATGCAATATCGCATCCACCTTATCGGGACTCTCACATCGCATCGCTATAAGCGAATGGCCTATGTTAACGGCGAAGCCCTTTCCTTGTGATCGCCGATTGCGATAAGGTTGCAGACCCGACAGGTATAGTAACTTCTGTTTATTGTTATATCACATCTGTCGCTATATTGCAAGCCGTGAAGCCATGCCACATGAAACCTCCGATTTACGACTTCCAATATACTGCGATTGCGACTGACGATATGTTGCGATCACTGATAGGGCTTAGTGAATATCGCATTGGACCTCCACCTAGGGCAAGCGCCAATTGCAATTACAAGACCGGACCCGATGCAACATTATAGACGGGTTTTATACTATATCGCGTCCATAGGAGGATCGACCCATCGGCGATCGGCGAATAATGGGGTTGATGTATAAAGGACCCCGGGAAGCCTTGAATCACTGATAGCGAATTAAGCGGATCCGATACAGGTTTAATGCGGGTGAATTAAAATTGAAGTCCGAATCTTTAACAAGCTTCGCCTGTTTCACTCATAAATCTATGTAATTGTATATTTTCCGTTAAGTAATGCCATCCCTATGTATGCCTGCTATCATGAGGAAACATGAGCGCAGTTACAGTTTTTTGAATATGTGTCCTCTGCGTATGACTCAGTCCTAGCCATTGATTCAATGTGTCCTGTGAGCACGAATAGACAGAGGAAACCGATAGATGGGAAGCTGAAGAAGCAAATTGAGGAGGGAAGTCAAAAAGGAAAAGTGAGTGTTGAGGAAGCTGAAGCTCAAGCAAGTGAGGAGGAAGTATGAGAGGTGGTGGAAGTGGAAACGAATGGACAGAGGTATGGATGTAAATAAAACAGAGAAAAACAAATGATAGCTCGTGTTGCGGTGAGAAAACCAGAGTAAGAGAGCAGCATAAGCAATGGAGGCTGTAGAGGCTGCAGAAGTAGCAGAGGTAGGAAAATAAAAGTGAGAAGGATTGAAGTCCTTGGGAGTTGGTGCTCCTAAGTCCAAGATTGGTGTCTTAGAAAAACAGAGTTGGTGCTCTAGAGGTTGGAGCCTCGCTGAAGTCCAAGTTGGAGCTTGGCAACTATTTCCAATCATATATATATTTATATTGTATTTAATTCATTGCACTGTCTTGAGTTTCAATAAAAGCATTTATTCCAACTATTGACCTCTGTATTCTATGTATACATATACAAATCTATATATGCTTTTGGCAATCACTAGAACAATTAAAAAAAAATATAGTAAGAAACACTGATTCACCCCCCCCTCAGTATTTCCAACAACGGTATGACAGGACATGTGGCAAGCAGTTTTGGCATTTTGAGGGGCGTAAGGGGACAAATATGGGTGACACGTGTCACCACTCACGAGGTGCCTCATGGAGGGATGACATCATATCGAAGATCACATATTGGAGAATGAGGATGTCAACATTTTATAATAGTTTGAAATTGGAAACTTCAGATAAGGGGGCTCTGCTATTGGGCTAGCACACAGTCATTAAGAATTAAAGAACCAAGGGTGCTAAGCACTTAACAAAGAAAAATGGCCCTATGCTGGAGAAAAATGCCCTAGCACCTTAAGGCTAAGCGGCAGGCCAAAACCCTCAGTCCTATGATGAGAAATGTAGAAAGGGGCTAAATAAAAGGAGCTTGGTGGCATTGAAACTTTACGATTTCAGAAGGCTTTTGTAAATGAAGTTTCGATGAGTTGCAAATCTGACATATTGGGCTCCAATAGTGTAACGCATAAGTGTTAAAAGATGGATAAGTAAGAAGATATGTTAAAGAACACCACTAAGGCCATAACAAGGGATCGCTCCCAACTCCAGAAAGTGGGGAATTCAAGCGGTTAAGGCACAAATGACTGAACCGACTGAGTAGATGAAGAAGAACATCATGGAAAATACGTGGCCTGATTGAAGGATATCATAGGCACAACATGCAAATATTTTCTTGACCATAATTTGGTTGTTCTGTTTTGATATTTTTGTGATTTTGTATATTTTAAAGAAATGAATCAAATCTATTGCAATGATCTGGGTAGCGGAGCCTTCACACAGCGAGACAGCAAGTCGATCAAACTACTGGAGCTTGGGTAAGATCTTTTTCTCTGTCATCATTCAGTTGTTTTGTTTGTTAATTTTGTGATTTTGTGTATTTTAAAGAAATAAATCAAATCTGTTGCAATGATTTGGGCAGCTAAGCCTTCACACGCCGAGACTACTAGTCGATCAGACAGTTGGAGCTCAACTAAGGTATTTTTCTTGATCATCATTCAATTGTTTCATTTTTTTATTTTTTGTATTTTAAAGAAATGAATCAAATCTGTTGCAATGATTTGGGCAACTGAGCCTTCGCATGCCGAGACGACCAATCGATCGGACAGTTGGAGCTCGGCTAAGATATTTTGTAACTATTGTTCAAGCTCTCCCTCTCCTTATAAAAAGAGGGAAGAAACACTTAAAGAAGGTTCATAATTTTTGGAAGGAACTCTTGGAAAGGGCCTTTTCCCATTTTCATAAAGGAAATGTTATGAATCTTGATGTATGCGCATTTCTCAGAAAGTTAATATGATATTTCTGGTGATTCCAACTTATTGGATTGCAATATGTTCATCTCCCCTTGTGTTTTCGTATATGTTATATATTCTTCTCAGATTTCATGTCACATAGTTGCTAGAAATATTTCTCATTAGATGTAGATTCATTTAGATCAAGTTATTGATGGAAAATTCCTGTATTGATGTGGAAATGAAGTCTTTAAGAAGCGCTCCATGTATCTTAACATTCCATAAGCATTTCCTTAATCTCATTTCTCTCTAATCCAGATACACAAAATTCTTAACGTTTAAGCTCTGTATGATGGATTTATCCTCTACTGTCTTCTACAATTATATATGTCTTAACAATTGATTTGTTGCAAACTCTCAATCTGATTTGGCCACCACTGATCGTAGATCTTTTCCTGTGTATTCCTGTGTATGTGTTGGTTCATACATGGTATCTTTATGAATGGTTTTGAATCAATCTTATTTTATTTATGTTAAGAAATTTACTAATAAGATCTCATGAGCATTGGCCAAAACCCTGGCCAATCCGACCAAGTGAGCCCTCACCGCTCACCTCCAGGTCTTGCATTACAATGAATTTTTTCCAGCCTTTTATAGCCTCCATTACATATAATACCACGGGCATAATACTATGGGTGCACAATACCATGTGCCCCAAAACCATCACTGTTTAACCTGGTCAACTTTGACTCTATCCTGAGTCAAGTTTACCTAACAATTCCCCCCTTAAACTTGACTTGGGGTTCCTTGACTAACTCCAGCCAAACTTTCTAAGTGAGACAATCCCGCTCACTCTAGCTCTTACCCCCTAAGAGTTTTTACCGAGGGTATTATTAACCCGACATCCCCCTTATCACCTAGGTCTAACCCAAACTTTACTCGTGATTATCGAGGGGTACACATGCTTTACCAGGTCTTACAGTAGTATGCCCATTTACAAGCAATAATTTTGACTTCATTAATTTTTTTTTTGTTTATTGCTGCTACGATTCTGATCCATCCTCTTTCAATTTGATTTGCTCAAAAACTTCTATCAAACCGCTTCAATTGCCAGCTTGACGAGAACCTCGTAGATTCCAGCACCGATGACTTCACATAGCAGAAAATGAACAATTTTCGAAGCCGCATGAATTCAGAACAATTCGTCAGCATGTTCCAAACTGGTAAATATCGCAAATGCACTGCCATCCCTAGCAGTTATAGCACTATCTTCCACACATTCTCCTCGAGGTTCTTCGGCGTAAGATTGTTCCACCATTATTTTTAGACCCAGATCTGTAAAAACGCTGCATTGAATCCCTTTGAAGCCAATATGTGGCTCTAATACCAGTTGTTAAGAAATTTACTAATAAGATCTCATTAGCATTGGCCAAAACCCTGGCCAATCCGACCAAGTGAGCCCTCACTGCTCACCTCCAGGTCTTGCATTACAATGAATTTTTTCCGGCCTTTTATAGCCTCCATTACATATAATACCACGGGCATAATACTATGGGTGCACAATACCATGTGCCCCAAAACCATCACTGTTTAACCTGGTCAACTTTGACTCTATCCTGAGTCAAGTTTGCCTAACAATTTATATGTAAAAACTATGGTGCTACAAGTCCTTAAGACAAATTTGACAACACTAATTAAGATGTCCTAGGAACTGGTCTCCTATCAACCTAGAGGCTATCCCTAGGAGTGCCAACACATCCACTACAGACTCATCATCTTCTTGTACAAATCGTGTCCATACCAAGTTGTTTGAGCTTGCTCAAGTTTTAAATTTTTCTAAATTAGTAGTCAAATGCCCTGCCTGTCAATCATTGGTTGACCTAGAATCTCTTGTACATTTTGGAATTCATGAGAACCACAACCCAGGAACGGGAGAAGCACCATTAGCCATGTTGAAAATTTCTTGTCCAAACCCCAAATGTAGCGACATATCATTCCCTCATGATACTATCTAAATAATCCATGAACTTCCATCTCTTGAAAATGAGGACCCAAGGCAAACATAAATGTTTAGCAAAATGAGGCCGCTTGGCATGCCCAAATATGGACTTGAATATCTAGAATAGATGGATGATCTCATTCCATCCCGTCGGTTTCAAAACCCTGTGCCAAATGACTGCAAAAATCCATCCAAGCCAAAGATGTATAAATTATTTACTATTATGGAACTTGGTTGATCAAAGCACAAAATGGACACAGTATGGATGAAAAGAATGTTAAATTGGGATTTATTCACTCATACAAACTCCAAAATATTCAGTATGACCACATTCCGAGAAGAGAAGACAAATCTCTCCTTAAGATAGAAAAAATATATGGATCAAACATATGGATTTCTTTCTATGAATGGAAGAAGCAAGAAGAAAATATGGATGCACAAATGATATCTGTAGAATTCCCCCTCCTCTTAAAAACATTAGTGGACAACCAATGATGGCACAAAAATTGAATCCTCTTCTACTTTTCCTCAATATAAAGGAATCATCCTTGAAGACACAAACAAATTTACTAGAGCAGTACCTTTAGTACTAATAAATGCCTCCACTTTAGGGATTGATGGAAGAATACAAAAAGTTAGTGAGGAAATAAATTGGAATAATACTGCCCTGAAAGGATTAGCAGTACATTCATCAACAACCAGTGCACATGAGGAACAAGTAGACTCTTTGCATGTTTCTCTAAATAGTGTAAATAAAATAATGAATGCGTTTCAGTTTTTTGTTTCTACTATAGAAGGCTTTGTTCGAGAAAGTTATAATGAAGCAAAGACAATATCAACAAAAATAGATAGTCAATTTGGAGAAATAGAAAATGAAGTTCACAAGGGATTTGTTTTAACCCATGAAAAAATTGAGGACCTTTCCTCACAATTTGAAAAAATGTCTTTGACAAATAAAGACAAAGAGATCCCTTCTTCACTATTATTTACCCATCATGTGCCAGTACATTCTATCCAAAAGTTTGTAGATAAATTTTCTAGTTTGTTCCCAAAAGAAAAAACATAAAAACCAAAATATTCATAGGATTCTCATCTTTTGCTAGTTTATGAGCCTCTAACTAGCCAATACTCTCGGTATTCTACCTCTGATTTGAGCGATAAAGGAAAGTTGCCTCAGTGCCACACATTTTTCACTGATGCCCATAAAGAATGGAACATTGACAACTTAAGCTCAAGCCAAATAATACAAATGATTGATTAGATGTTAAAAAAATATAAATTGATGTGCATGAGGGGAAAAAGTGAAGTAGAAGCCTATAAGACATTGATTCAGTGTTTTATTGGCACCCTTCGAAGATGGTGGGAAGCAGAATCCTCTCCAGCACTTGTAGACAAAATGGAAAAAGAAATAGTCAAAGATGAATAATGAGATATTGTACATAATGAAGATGGGAATTCACAAAATAACATGAGAGGTGATCTAACATCTTTCATTCTTGAGCACTAGTGTGGTGTAGAGACAAAGATTTCAGATAAACACTCCTTGGTACTAATGAATCTCAAATGAAAAAGGATGTCCCAATATGAAAATTTTCATATGGATTGGGTCTAGAAAATTTACGAAGTGAAAGATAACAAAAATATTTTGTGGAAACAAGTATATCTTGTTGCTCTTCCTTCCAGATTTGTATATTACTTGAAGATTCGAGAAGTTTTTCAAAATCCATATGAATCTTATACTTGGGGGAGAAATATACAACCTCATAACTAAATCTTTGATAGAACTTTGTACAAGCATGAAAGTGAACAAATCCATACAAAAACTGTCCAAGTTTCTTGATAACAGATCTATATGTAATAAATATGGTTTATCGATAGATGATCTAGTTGTACACAAGAAAGAATGAAAAAGTCCATAACGAAAATTTCAAAAATAAAAATGAACTATTATACCAAGCTCTAAAGATCCAAAAAAGCAAAAGGATATTACAAAAAGATTCCTAGATCCCACTATTATGGTCCTCAAGATATTCATCTTAGGACACATAATCAAGAGGCTTGGAATAGACTCACCTATTGGTTATGTGGAAAAAAGGGGCATATTTCAAATAATTGCCCACAAGAAGAATCCAAATTACACAAAGGGAAAAAATCACATGAAATCGCTAAGAAATACCAATAGGATGGACAAAGAAGAGAAGAAAGGAAACCACTAGTCCAAATTCAATGTTACAAATGTGGTTCTAAATTCCATAAAACTAGAAATTGTCCTAATATTCACATCAAGGAAGAAGTGCATGTTTTAGGACAAAATTGTTGTGACTCTACAAAAACATCCAGTTTCATTATTTCTGATTCAGAATCCAAAAATTATCATGATGTAGTTTTTCTTGTTGGCTATTGTAGATGCACATATTCAGAAAATTGTCATTGCAGTAGCTCAAAGCCATATATTTATGAGGAAGAGCTTGTCATACAATAGAAATTAAAAATTTGTATGACTCATATTTTCGACGACGAAGAAGCCAAGACCTTAGAAGGAATCAAAATGCTTCCTGAAGGAGAGATGAAAGAAAAGCTTATAGAAACATTCATGCAGACCATGCTTAATAACCAAGGTTCTACGTCAACCCCTACAAGCAAAGGTACTACCTCAAGGGCCCTCTTTGTTGATGCTTCATATCAGAATAATACTAAGTCATTTCAAAGAAACCATCAACAAGATAAACAAAGAATTCTTACAATCAATGAAGTCAGTGAAGAGATAGAAAAAATGAAAAAGGAAATTAATGAAATTAAAGTGCAATTTGCCAGATTAGAAAAGGGAAAAATGAAGAAAGAAAAATAAGATAATATCCCAGAACATCATTTGGTATCAGAACAAAATCCCTCTTCGAGAAAGAATTCAAATATAAAAATTTATGAGGTTAAATTAGATGACTTCTATGGGCTAAACAATATGAAAATTATGGAAGTCCAACACCAACAATATCATGTTATGTTCAAATTTAAATTTCAAGGTGAAGTATTTACTCTAAAGACTCTATTAGACATAGGGGAAGACATAAATGTATTAAATAAAAAATCAATTCCTGCTAAATATTGGGTTAAGGCAAGAAGATAAGTCACAGGGCTAGGAACACAAGAATACAACTTTCAGTATGAAGTTCCTAAAGGCACCATTTGTTTAGAAAATTATTGCGTAAATATTAAATTTACAATAGGAAGCATCCCAGTAGACTGTATTTTGGGAAGTCCATTCTTAGCAGTCGTTGAACCCCATGGTTCAGCAAGATTAGATTATGGCCGGTTTGGATATCATATCTTTGTCCCAAATCAAGAAGGGTATTTACAAACCATCACACTACCTTTTGTCTCAACTCCAAGGATTTTAACTATGGTCCAGGACATGCAAGAATTAGGTTAGTCCGAAAAGTGTCTAGAAGAGCTCAAAGAGCTGAAATCCCATCTTAAGATTAATGAAGGATTGAGACAAGCTAGAGTCATAAGAAAAATAGAAGATTTAAGGAAACAACTAGAGGTAGAATGTTGTGTAGAAGAACGCAATGTTTTTTGGCACAAAAAACTGTGTTTTGTAGAACTACCCTACAAAAACTGAATACATGAAAAACCTGTAGGAGTAGAGCTGTCCCAATGAATGAAGAATACATAAATATTTTCCAAAGAGAAATACAAGATCTTTTGAAAAGACGACTAATAAGAGAATATCACAGCCCCTGAAATTGTTACAGATTTTATGTGAATAAGCTCTCTTAATAGATTAGAGGAGTACCTAGATTGGTAATAAACTATAGATCACTTAATAATGTTTTGACTGATGATACTTATCCCATTCCCCACAAACGAAATCTAATAGCCAAAATTGTAGGAGAAAATATATTTTCAAAATTTGACATGAAGTTGGGTTTCTGGCAAGTATCAGTATAGGAAGAAGATTGGTTGAAAACAACATTCAGTGTCCCCTCCAGACATTATGAATGGAATGTTATGCCTTTTGGATTCAAGCATGCTCCTTCTAAGTTCCAAAAAGTCATGGATCAAGTCAACCCATATTTTGACTGGTTAATTGTATATATTGATGACGTTTTAATCTTTCCAAGTCCATAAAGAAACATTTTAAGCATGTATATAGATTCATGTACATAGTCAAGAACAATGGATTGGTCCTAAGTAAGAAAAGATGGATATTTTTCAGACCAAGGTCAAATATGGATTAGTCCTAAGTAAGAAAAAGATGGATATTTGTAACAGTGGCAGCTATAAAAATCTTAGCAAAAATCCCCTGAAGAAGGTCTTCCGAACTGTTTCTCTAGCTATTAAATCTAGCAATACTGTGGGTTCTTTTGCCACAAGCTTATTGAGAGTAGCTCCATCACTCCTCAGATCTATGGTCTTCCAAAAATTCATAAAGAGGGGGTGCCTCTAAGGCCAATTGTTAATACCATAGGTGGTCCAACCTACCTTCTTGCTAAATACCTTGCCTTGAAGCTTAGACCCCTTGTTGGCCTCATAGAGTCATTCATCAAAGACTCTTCATCCTTTGTCAAAGAGCTTAAAGACATAAAATTCAACCCTGAGGAAATTATTGTGAGTTTCAATGTGGTTTCCCTTTATACTTACATTCCTATAAGGGAGGCCATTGAGTTCATTAATTGCCTTACTGATCCTGATACCACTAATTTAGTTGAAATTTCTCTCACTTCCACTTTTTTCAACTTTGAAGGGGAATTCTATGAACAGACTTGTGGGGTTGCCATGGGCTGCCCCTATCCTCGATTATTGCTAATCTCTTTATGGAAGACTTTGAATCCAAAGCTTTGGCCTCAGCTCGTCTCTTGCCCAAGCTCTGGAAGAGATTTGTTGACGACACTAGTGTCATCTGGTCTCATGGCTAGGACGAATTGGAACTTTTTTTCCAGCATCTTAACAATCAATCCCCATCCATAAAGTTCACTATGGAGCAAGCAGTTGATGGGTGTTTACCTTTCCTTGATGTTATAATTTCTAAGAATGACGATGATTCTTTCTCCCACCAAGTGTTTAGGAATAAAAATCATACTGAGTAGTATCTTCATGCCAGCTCCCATCATTTCCCTGCTCAGAAGTTGGGTGTCCTCAACACACTTGCGACTTGTGTGCTGAGAATCTCTGATGAAAAGAACCTTGAAAGGGAGAAATCCCATCTCCTTAACGTTTTTGTTAATAATGGTTATAGTAGGCACCAGGGTCTAAAAGCTTTCCTTAAAGCCAACAAAGGTCACAAGGTTAAGGGAGACCCTAAGGATGGAGTCTCAGGGGTTCATCTCCCTTTCATCCAGGGGACCACAGATAAGATTACAAGGATCCTCAGAAAGCATAATGTTCCCTCTATCTTTAGACCCCTTAGCACCATCCGTAGGTCCCTTAGGTCTGTAAAAGACCCCATTGAACCCAAGAACATGAAATGTGTCTATGTTATTCCTTGCTCCTGTGGGACCCCCTATGTTGGTGAGACGAGGAGTTCTATTAATCACCGGATTCATGAAAACTCAGTTGACATTAAACATGGCAGGACCAGGTCTTCTGCCTTGGAAGAGCACACGGAAAAGACCAAGCATCACATATGCATTGAGGAGGCCTAGGTCATTGCCAAGATTGCTCCTTTTCATCACCAGAAATTTAGGAAGGTCATCGAAATTGAAAAAAGGCCAAGGAATCTCAATAGGGATGACAGCTAGAAAATTAACAGTTGTTGGATCCTTGACCTTTCTTCCTAGCTACCCCTTTCCCCCTCCTACCCTTGCCCTTTGGTTGTTCTTTGTGTTGAGGTCTTCTTTATTTTTCTCCCTTGTCTTCCTGGTCATCTATCGTCCTTTTTTCCTTCTCGCCTCTTGGGCTTTTATTCATTTTCAGGGTTTTATTTCACTCCTTCTCAATTAAAATTTCAAAACTAAATGTTTAAGTAGGTTATAAAATCCTTTTAATTAACATAATACACTATTATTTTCCGTTCCTAAACATTGTTGAAAGGATTCCATAGGTGTGATTTTTTCTTACCAACCCTTTAGATATTATTAAATAAAATTAATATTGAATCAACTAACCTAGTGAAGAAGCTATATTCTTTCTAATTTAATTAATTTCCAATTAGGTTGGATTCCTTATAGTTAGTTTGAGGTCATTATTTAAATAATTTAATAAGATATCTAATTTAAATTTTCTTATTTCATATAAATTTAATGATATATGTTTTATTCATTTAGATAGTTTTAATAATGTTAAATGTATCTATTAATAGGTTATGGTTCTTGGTAATTAAATACAAACATTTATTTTTTAAGGTAATAAATATAATAACTAACCTTTAAATTAATTAACTAATTATTTGTCTATTTAGTTTTAATAAAAAGGCCCATTAATAGAGTATTCCGACCCCACTTAGTAATTAATGGACCTTTATATTATATATATATATATATATATATATAGATATAAAATTAAGTGGTTAAAATTGTTAATTATCCAATTCCTTTCAGTTAGTATGAGGTCATTATTTAACATATTTAAAGGTTATCTAATTTAATTTTTCTTTTTATTCCATAAATTATTGATATATGTTTGATTCATTTAGATGGTTTTAATAATAATTAATGGACCTATTAATTGGTTATGGTTCTGGGCAATTAAATAAATATTACAAAATAACCCTTAAATTAATTAATTAACTATTTGTCAAGTTTTAATAAAAAAGGGCCTTTTAATGGATTATTGATTCATTCTCTTAATAGTTAATTACTAGCATATGGTAATAAATATAACTAAAAATTTAATTAACTAATTAAATTTTCCTTTCCCTATCCCTTGGCCTTGTTGCCCAGTCAATCATAGCCGTTGCTTAGTACCCGTTGGTCCAGTCTAGTTGTCTAGTCAAATTTAGCCGTTTCCCAGTCAAATATAGCCGTTGGATGACCTACTCTCCCTATTTAACATGTAGCCTTGATTTGGTTCTTCAACTCATCCTGACGATGAACCACACTCGTTGGTTCGAAATGCGTCGACAATATGAATTATGATGTGATTTTTGCTGAAGACTCTTCTCATAAAGGTCAAATTTCTAGGACATATCATAGAAAATGACTAGATTTCTTTCCAAGAACATGCAGTTGTATTTGCAGACAAATTCACAGCTGAAATAAAAGATAAGACTCAGCTGCAAAGGTTCCTGGGTTGTCTAATCTATGTCTGCAATTTTTATAAGGATTGTGCACAAGACAAAAAAATTCTGAACCAGAGACTATAGAAGAATCCAGAGCCTTGGACCACAACAAATACAACTATTGTAAAAAAGATTAAAGAAAAGGTACGAATGCTTCCCATCTTGTATGTTTCAGATGAGAATATGCATAAAATTATTGAAATAAACACCAATGATATAGGCTAGAGTGGAGTTCTCAAACAAATCAAAGAATATCAAGAGAAAACTATCCAATTTTCCTCAGGTGTGTGGAATCTTGCAGAGAAAAACTATTCAATGATTAAAAAGGAAGCGAAAGCTGTCTAGAATTGCATTGATAAATTTGATATACACCTAATAAATAAAATATTTCTTCTCAGAATTAATGCTTCAACCATGAAGAAGGTGTTAACCAAAGACATCAAGAAACTAGGAGAGTCAAAGTTTGCATGATGACAAGCTCTCTTCACAAACTTTGATTTTGAAATTGAACACATCAAGGGCAGTAAAAACTGTATTCCTGATTTTCTTAGTAGAAAAAATCTTCAAGAACATTCCCATCTAATGGTTATAGTAACTGAATGGGATTCTTCTCTTAGTCATGAAACTCTTAGAGAAATTCCAGACTCCATGAATTGGGAAGATTATATAAATTCTTGGAAACCAACTTGGTAGCTTCAAAACCCTCATGTCTTAGACACAAATCTCCAACCTTATGGAGATTTACAACATTTGGTCCCAGAACGTAAAGTTTATCCAAAATACAACAAACGAATCCATGATATGGTTTTTAACCATTCTAGACATCTGGAAAACCTGGCAGAAGATTCCTTAAAACTTCATTTCAAAGACCTGAACATAATTTGGGAAGAGGGAAATAACAAATTTAATATTTTCCACAAATATTATGTGATGAACAGAGCCAAAGATCCAAAATTCCATAGACTCCTGTGGCCTCAAAATAATCCGGAACTTATTTTTCATGATTCTTACGATTTCTCTAGATATAAAAAGTTATGGTGGAACCTACTTTGTAGAGACAAACTAGACTGTACCTATTATACTTTCTTAAAATTTGGATCACTATTTTTCACTCAGCTACTATATCGGCCAGACTGGTTAAAAGAATGGTGGACATGGTTCGACATCAATAAGACTACTATGGATCCCATGTATTTCCAATCAGATTATAGACAAGCATGCGGCGAATGTATGGACTGCTTTCACAAGCCTTGTAAAATTGTTGCATATTTGAATAGTTCCACAGATGATGGGATTCTTTTGGATTTTATGGATAAAAATCACCAATGGTTAGTCATGACAAAAATAAAGCATCAAATAGTACTAGGGAAGCCCATGATAGTTCGACGCATCTTTTCTAAAGCATGGGACAACAATGGAAAATATGCCAAAAAAAGATTCCTTGGCACAAATATGTTGGGAACACAATTATTGTACATATATTCATTTCTCGTGGGCTTTGCACGATAAAAACATCCATTATGTAAAATAATGTAAAAGTCTATTCACTTGACAATGAGTGTGACTAATATTGTGGGATTTCGATAATATCTCCACCATGTAAATACAAGTATCATGGGATGCCTTACATCTCCACTTTATATACTTTTAGGATGATTCCCTGTCCCAAAATTCATTGTTATAAAACTTTCCCAAATGATTCTTTGTGATTCTGAGCACTTCTCCAATGATTGGTGCAGTTTGACCCACATCTAAGAGCATCTACGAAAAAGGCATTAGACAGTACCAATAGTACCATAGGATGCCTTTTGTCTCCCCCAACTTCTTATAAATAAGGCGGAGGAGAACCATTTGAGGCATCGAAAGTTAGAGAAATTTAGGGTATGAGAGTCGGGAATTATCCCTCCTCTATATTTGCGTCTTGAAGGCAATCTGTTTGAATCACAGAGAAATTATTAAGTCTGAGCCATAGAGAGTCTAAAGTCTGAGAAGCCTGGCATCAAGTCTCATGAGCTTGGTGAGAACCTAAAGTGGCCATACTTTCTTAGGGAAGAGTCTTTCGATTTAAGTTCTCTAGTTCATAGGAAGAGTTTTCAACAGGCCAGGAAGCATTCAGTTTCTAGCTTTTTCTGGGATAATATAACTGATAAATTCCTTAGCGGTCAATCTCTGATAAAAATCGAGACTCTATGATTGTAATACTATTTATTATGCAAATTAATAAAAGAAGTATTCTATCTCATTTTTGGCTGCATTACCTCCTCATGTTATATTTTGACTGTGTGAAGTTAGTATGAGATTCATTGGAGGTTCGCTTAGTATCCTAAAGTGTAGTTTTTCTTGTATAGGCAGGAGGTTGTTAATTAAGAGAGCTTGTTTTGCATTGGATATGTCTGAAGGTTCGTGTACAAGTTTGTGTAAGAGTTCTTGTAACACAGTCAAGAATCATACATATCTACAAGCTTCATTATCTGGCGAAGGAAGCCTCTACGACCAAACTTATATGGTTATAACAAAATAGCTGAAGTTTATTTATGGTATGATTACATTAATATATAACCTAAATTGCATTGGTGGTAACAGTTATAACGAAGGTCATAAATTATAGGGTCATGTTATACCATATATATCACATGGTTACGATGTAGTGCTATTGAGTATAGTATATGGTTGTAACAATATATATGTGGGCCAACCATTATTGGAGGGCACAACATTTTATGGGTTCAAGTGCCAATATATTTATTATGATATGGTTGCAACGATAAACCATATAATATGGTTGCAACCAAAACATAAATAACCCCTATTTTTGTTATATGCCAACGTTATATAAGTATCAAGATTTGTGAGCAACAAGTCTCTTTAAAGTACAAGCTTTGAAAGAGTTATGTGGTTGTAAAAAATAGGATGTTGTGAGCCTTTTGAGACATGATTGAGCTTGTGTTTATTTTTGTATAAATTTGTAGACAAAGAGTGTTGGAGTTTAATTTTTGTAGTAACCTAAGGATGGTTTTGATGGTATTGGAGGCCACTTTTTGGTAGCAAAGAGCTTAGTTTTGTAGTTGGCATTTGGAGGCATTTTGAATTTTGTAATTTCGATTTTGGGTAGAATAATAAAAAGGCGACTTCCTTGGAGGAAAGACCATGAGATGTAGTCCACACTAGACAAACTCCATTACTAATTAGTTTTGTGTCTATTTCATTCTTGTTTCGATAATTTATATTTCGTTTTAGATTGCGGCTCCATTTAAAGTATTTCATGCTTGATTTAAGTTAATTGTTAGTTTAACTATCATTCACGCTTGAATATATTTACAAGCCAAGCCACTTTAAAATATCCTAGAATAAGTCCAAATCAAGAAGACATCCACCTTTCTCTTGGTCCACAAACATCACAGTGGCCACTAATAACTATCAAGCAATTGCAGGGTCAATACAATTTTCAAGTAGAAAAAAGCTACAGTTTGAAATTCCATCTAAGAAATGCCATTATTATTTTTTGAAGATATTCTGCCACTAATACTTACCAAATAGAGTCACAATAGTCAACTCAACCATGCTAATTAATCAATCTACAAGTTGGTAAAACAAAGCGACCCTTCAGTAATTAAACCGATAGCAAATTAAGGATACATATCTTTAATTCTCAAGTCACCAAATCTCATCCCTTTTCAAGTCAACATTGAAAAATAAACCATATTCAAATTTCATAAGTCGATAACAAAAGTGTAATTAAATATTTTAGTATTAAATTAAAAACAAAAGTTTTCCTCCCATGTGAGAAAATAAGGGTGAATTGCTTTTATTTAGTTTGTGGTTAAATCAAAAATTTGTTTTCACTATAAGAAAATAAGGGTGAATTATTTTTAAGTGGAATGATAGAAATATTAAAGAGTTAAGTATTGAAATTCAAACCAACCTAAATTCATTTTAACTTTGTATCTATAAAGTGTTGAGATAGATCAAATCTCTTTTCACTCTAAAAAAGTTTAGACTCAAGAGATTTGATCCGAAGTTATTCTTCTCTCTCTCTCTCTCTCTCTCTCTCTCTCTCTCTCTCTACTATATAATTATATATATATAGATATAGATATATATATATACTATTGGAAAAACCATGGGTTGTAAAAACTTGTAGCCCCAAAACCACCAATGATAAATTGACTATTTTACCTCAATTTTATTTTAATTATTAGTTCTAATTTATTTATTTTAGTTTTAATTTATTTATTTTGTTTTGCATGTAATATGAAAAGCTTGATGGAACTACCATGTCCTTCCTAGTCTAGATGATGCTACATCGTATCTTCACATTGCATAATACGCTTCTTACATCACCCTCGAAAATGGTTTTGGCAACCGTAAGTGTGATTTCAAGCTTCATATTCATCATTTTTATATTGAATTCCTTCACCAACAAGGGCTTATATATTGAAATATGTAACTAGGTTCGGTCTTCATAGTGACATATGTAATCATGATTTTATGTATTTAATGAAAAGAGAAAAATAATCTTATTATTGTTATTCTTGAGGCATAGGTTTCATGCTCAATGGAAATTTATGTTTACATCAAGCACCCATTAAGTGCTTCTAGGTTTTTCATTGAGTCTACAAGTCAATTGAGTCATTGTCATGTATGAAAGACACTTTTGGGCATGTTACATATTGTACAGAAAAATTATTTAAGTCAAAATAAAGTCAAAAGATCCTCTAAGACCTCATCATGGTGCAAAGATCAACTCAACCTACATGAAGGGACAAGTTAGCCTAAATATAGCAATTTGTAACCCTCAAAATCCTATAAATAAAAAGGAACTCGACCTCATTTGGACAAACTCTTAAGCAAGTTCGGTCTCCTCAAGAAATTAGTTGGAAAAGGATGAAAAATAAGAAGAAGAGAAAGATATAAGTTTTGGGCTTCTCTTTCTCTCTTTCGCTCATGCTAGGGTTTCTACAGTTACTAGGCAAATCGAAGTGCTGGAGAGATGCTGGGAAAGTCAAAGTGTTGGAAAGCTGCTAGGAAAGTCAAAGAGTTGGGAAGTCGAAGTGTTGCTGGGAAAGACGAGGTGCTAGGAAGAAACTGCTCGGTTGAAATTCTAGAAGAATTTTTGTGTAGGTTAAAGTTCGAGAAGAATTTGCTAGGCAGGTAGAAGTTACAAAAGAATTTACTGGGTAGGTCGAAGTTGCAGAAGAATTTGTTGGGAAGGTCGAAGTTGCAGAAGGTGTTGGAAGGAAAACTTCATCAAGAAAGAAAGGTTTGACTTGGTATTAGAGAGTCTTGGTCAAGGGGAATAGGTATTGGAATTCATCAATTGAAGATTCTATAAGAAGAGAATAATTTTCGTGGGTTTTCCTCTTAGTTGGAGAGGTTTTGGCCTTGGATGATCTCCTATATCTTGTGTCCTTTGTCTTATTGTTCTTTATGGTTTGGTAGCTGTTTAATGAAGAGAATACTAAAAATAATCAAGTGAAATAATAAGCTCATCAATTTAAGTTAAAAAAATCACAAGCAATTATCAAAATAAGATAAATCACCTAATATGGCCGCCCCTAGATTTCTAAACATGGTATTAGAGCTAAGGTGACTACATCAAGGAAAGGCAACTTAAAGAAGGCCACTCAAGGGTCGAAGCACAAGAATATCATCAAGAGAATCAATCATTAAGAAGGATCATTCATCTGAAGGATCATCACATCCCAAAGAAAGAAGACCTCAAAACCCTAGCTCATCCAAAGAAGGGTTATACACTTGAAGCATTCTTAAGAAGCTCACATCATCATCACTAGATAAGATCTATAGGACCCTACCTCAAATTAAATAAGGACTAATCATTGAAGCCTCTTTAAGTCTATACATCCAAGGGAAACAAGAAGAGGCATTGTCATCATCATCAAGGAATCAAGGTGATTTCCCTCTCTTTGAAAGATCACTTTTGAAGGAAGACATCTTCATCAAGAATATATCTTCTAGTATCAACATCATCATCAAAATCAAGAAGGCATCAATTTGAATATATTGTAATCAAGGAGCATCTTCACTTGACAAGTACCTCTATATTTATGACCGAATTTGTTATAAAAATGACTTCATTTTGCAAGGAAAGTAACAAATTGTTTGGATCATCAAACTTTATTACATGGAAGAAGAATACAAACTTGATGCTCATAGAAAATTAAGTCATTGAAAATGTTAAGGGATCAATTACTAAACCTCAAAAGGAATAATATCAAGCTCTAGAAAAGTATATGAAAGGGGAAGTAAGGCCTCAAAGGATTTTCATTGAATCCATCAAGGATCCCCTCATACCTTCTGTAGCAAAGTAGGAGACATCAAAATAAATATATGACAAGTTAATAGAATTGTTCTCCGTAAGTATCATAGGATAAGTGATATATTTTAGGAATAAGATGTAAAAAAGGAAGATCTCAAAGGAAGATGGAATAGCCTCGTATTTTATGAAGGTTTTAGAAATAAGAGAACAACTACAAGAGTTGAGAGAAATAATTCCTGATAAAGAAATGACCACCATAGTGCTCAATACATTTCCAGAGGAATGGGGCAACTTCACACCTAGCATCTTTGGAAATAAGGAAGCCACCCCATTCAATGAACTTTGGTCATTGTATAAAATCGAATAAATTGGATTGAAGGCAAAAAGCGATATAGGATAAAGCAAGCAAGTCCAAGCATTTGCTGCCATGGCTAAGAAGAAAGGAAAGTCTAGAAGGTTTGGTACTTAGAAAAATAACAAGAAGAATATGTCAAAGGTCCAATGTTATGGCTATCATGAGTATGGGAACTACAAGAGAGATTTTCTGAAACTCAAGAAGGACAACAACAAAAGAGGAAGGGAAGAATCCCACATTACCAAAGAAGTGGAAGAACTTGAGAAGAAGAAATCAGAGAAGGAAGAAGTAAGAGATCTCTAATATGAACGAGATAATATCCTCCACTAAGTTATTTTTAGTTTTGTAAATAATAGGTATCATAGGATGCATCATATTAGGAAATGGCATCATGGGAGAAGAATATGATTGAAACAAGAGCTCATTATAGAAGCTTGAAAATGATAACATAAGTAGAAGTATACACAGATGTAACAATCATCACATAAAGGAAATAGCTCATGGTAACCTCATTGAAAGCATTTATAGTGCATATAGTTGAAAGAAAGTCATCTATTGTGATAGAATGAATTCATCATACATCATCATCATGAGAAAGGCGCTTATGCCGAATGAGGATAATCTAGATCCTCTATTGGAATCTTCATTAGAAGGTTCACTCCTACTTGGAAGAAGTAAGTGTATCACTGATCATTCCACCTTGTGTGGGATATATTTTTTATAACGATGATGGTATGGTGACAAAGGAGTGCAACAAGACAAGTTGATTGAAGTGCTCTTAATCAAGAAAAGGAAGCTGCAGAAGGAAGTCTAGATGACCAAAAGGAGGAAAGAGGTATGCATATGTTTGATAAGTTAAGTAATGTCATCATATAGTTGCAGATAACATGATAAAATTATCTATCTCATGAGCAAGATCAAAAGAAAGGATATCTCTTCCTTTGAAAAATGCATGAAAACAAGGTTCACATATTGAAAAGATGAAATCAACATAATATGTCCTCATATGGAATATGAGGTGGTTGATAATCACGATGAAGGAACTTTTTCAAGAAGTTCCAGGGGAAGCAACATGTGAAGGAAGGAAGAAGAGATCGTAAAAATTGCAACTATGGTCTCATAAGATAAGGAATCAATATCCGATAAAGAATATGATGTAACATCTCCATGAAGAAGGTATGAATACCTTGATAAGGTCTATAAAAGAAAGAAGACCCTTGAAACATGAAGTCTTGGAGATGTGTTTATGAATGTGCAAGATGTTGTAGGAAAGCGAGATGTCATATTGAAAGGCCATTAGAAAAGGTAACTTTGATTTGATGTTCATTTTTTATTTTTAAACAACATTTATATGGGTTGATACTGGGATAATGAAAAGAGATTTGTAGATGTCATCTGCAACTAGCACTCATATGATTGGATGAAATATCCTAGAGGAAACATGAATTGAAAGAGGTAGCCGTATGAGGAAAAATCTAGATGGGGACTAGAGGATCACTTTTCGATTGAGAGAAGGATGACATGATTGATGTGGTTCATGAAGGAAATTTATGGATGGTCGATGCCCTACGAAATATGAAGTCTCCATAATGTTTAAGATGAACTTCATGACATAGAAAGAAGGATCCCCAAAATAGTCCCATGATCTCCACTTAGAGAAGAAAGCTGCTAGAAGGAAGTCCTTCGTTAAGAGGGGTCTTGGACAACTACCTAAATAAGAGGAAGCTTGGGTACATTCCTTTTATAGGAATGGGTATATCCTCCTTATTTGAGAGGAAGAGATAGACACATCATTATTTTCTCCACTTTGGAAAGAAAGAATGGAGGATTGGGTAAACATTTGACATCCGATACTCTTTGAGGATGAGGTAGGGCATCCAACATAAGAGTAGTAGAAGAGGACCAATATTCTTTAAGGACTGGGAATCCAAGATAAGAATAGTATTAGAAGGACATACTTTATGAACACTCAGGTGGGGTATGTACCTTGAGAGACAATAATGATGGTGTCTATAAGTCATTGGTCTTGAAAGCATTGTGCTCTGATCTTGTGGAGAGATATATATGTTAGTCGAGGCCTTGCTATGTGACAATGTTGGATGATATGATGCTAAAAATATGGGTTAACAATTCGAATCTTCTTATGAGAATTATTTAAATTGAGAATTTCCAAATGTTATGTTCCTATACCAATAGGTGTCATATATCATAATTGACTTGGTTTAGCTCTGGAATATGTACATATCTTTGCTTGTTGCAAATGTTTTCCATATTTGTAAATAAATTAATAAATAATTAAATGTAAAGAGGGTATGCCCTAAAAGAAAAATCACAGGGAAAACAAAATAAAGAAAAGGTCAAAAAATGAAAGAAAATAAACCCCAAGAAAAATAAAAAGACCATGAAAGTGTGCATATCCAAATGCCACTACTAATTTAATTTTGTAAAATAAATGATTGCATGCAACTTGTTATTTATGCCACAATCCATGGCAACCAAATAGTTTAATCTTGGTTATTCCATGTTTTCAATTTTATGCTTAGAAATAGAGAATAAAATCTGACCAAACTGCGTAATCTTAGCAAATAAGTAGATAGGTAGAGTGAATAAAAGGATGCTCAATAGTTTAATCTGAGCCCTTAGATGTAATAAGGTTAGACTGAGTTAGAATACCATTGTAAAAGGAAAAAAAAGATTTTGATAAGGGTTTGCCAGTTTAAGTGCACCCTAATAAAAGAAGAAAAAATGGTAGGATAAGTAGGTAAGGTAAGTAGATGAATGGTTGCAAAATTATGTGTGATGAAGGATTATCCAAAGCTCAAGTCATATACTTTCATCATCAAAAGCACTTAAAGATATGGATGACAATAAATACATTTACATCATGGACAAAGTCAAACTAATTAACTTCCTCACTCATTTTGTCCCCAACTTTTACTAATTCCCCATAAGTACTAAAGGCACCAACAACTTGAAAGTTAAAGGGGCTCAAAGCATTTCTCTGACTTCTGGAGGGACCAGACCCTCGGCCCAATAACTTGTAAGGCCTGAGTGCTAAAACCCCTTCATCAAATTTCACCCCCTCCATATTTCATTCATTTCCTTCAAACTCTTTTCCTAAGGTAAAATCACTTTTTTACTTCGGAAAATAAATGGTTCTTCATAAAAACCCCCACAAACACATTTTAAGCCTAAGTTATAATGTTAGATGATGAATATATTTTCAGAGACATTTACTTAGCACATTTTATTTTTCCATAAATCATATTAACTCCTAATTCTTATTATTATTTAACTCCAAAAACATTTTTACCCTTTCTCATATTATTAATAAAACCCCATAATAAATAAATATCCCGCCCCATGGTTTGCAAAATAAACCATAATAAAAGTTAATTGAGTCAATTTAATTAATCGAATCACAATTAGTTAAGAACCAAACCCCCATCGTGTTAAAGAGGGATGAATTAATCACCTGGATTAGTTAAATAGCCTCTCCACCAATCATATCTCCCCCAATAAAATTAAAGTCTTTTGATTATGGCCAGGCCCCTCCATTAACCCTTCGCCACTTCCTGCTGCTGACTACTATTCGATCGGCCTTTCCACATCCAACGACCCTCGACCATATCACACAGGCCTTTGGGTCGAACGTTAACCGCGTGATACAAGCGGTTTTGACTTTTCGCCAATGCTACGTGTCAGCCAGTCTATGGCATCGTGTGACCCTCCACCAAAACCACCAACCTCCCAAAAGCTATGCAATGAAAACCATTACCTCTCACACTTACCGCCTCTACTAAATAACAAACTGTCCCATCGGGTAGTTAAAGCCAACTCTCATTTTCATTCACCCATCAAAAGTCATTGACTATGTGCATAAAAACAAAAATATGCATTGTTTTCCATTTTTACCAAGAAAGCGACTTCTGCCTTTCATGCACGTAGAGAGCACATCTAGTCCAGCAACTGACTTTCAACTGTCAACCCTCATCATTTCTTGAACTCTAGATCACCGTGGACTATTGTGCGCACCCATCAAAGCCTTCACTGTAGCCATTTGTCCCGACAACCAATCGAAAATAGGTATTTACCACACTTCCTTCTCAGAAACCCTGTTTTTATACTGAACTCCCACTAAATTGCTCCAAACTAAAGTAATTCAACAACAGTTAAGTTGTTTCTTAGCCCTAAGGCTTCCCCAAGCACCTGTTTCATTTGAATTCCTTGAAAACCCCAATTTTCTTCCTTGAATACACAAGAACCAAGGATGGAAACTCCTATCGCCCTGAATGTCACACCAATCACTACTCCCCACAGGGATTTGGACCACCTTCCGTTGGCTGATAAATATTTTCAAATTAAGGACCTTACTTTTGATGAAACCCCCTTGAAGTTGTTCTGCAGACATCGGGACAATTATTTGAACAACGCTGATAAAATAGGTCTTTGGGAGTCAAATCTCCCTAAATATCAGTTCCCCACTGTCCATATTTTCCTAGATATTGTCCACCAATGCCATGAAAACTACAATCCCAATCTCAGAGCTATGATGGCCCCTAACCAGGAAATTCTTTTCACCATTACAGCTGAGTCTATAAATGAAATGTTGCAATTACAGCCTGGCCATAACCACACTCCTCTTTCAATTGCTGATTTACTTGATAAATATTCAAGGCTGTCTAGTTCTGAAATAAACCAAGTCTGTCAAACCTTCATGGAAGAAAGATATAGGCTAAAATAACCCCCTCCTTATATGTCAAGCTTCTTTACAAATCTAGGTCAGGATATCATCACCATGATTGCTTGCATTTTTGGTTTTACTACTAGTGAGTATGTAGATGAGTTGACCTTAGCCTACATGTCTATTTTCACCCCTGGTAAACCTCTTGTAGCCAAATATGACTATGCCACATTCATTGCTGATAAAATGCATGACCAATTCATGAGATTAGAGAATGAGAGAGTCTTTAAATATTCTTCATTCCTGTATCATCTTTTCCTTTATTATCAGAGTGACAAATTCCCTTTCTATGTGCAAAAGCTTGACACCAGAGGGAACCCGAGGTCAGTCATATTTTGGAATTCCATTTTTCATAATTCACCATCTTCTCCATATCCTTATACAAATTTTATTGAAAAATTTGTCCATCCAGTCACTGCCATGTTGATAGGAAATCCCCCTTCTAGAATTAGTGATGATATCAAAAGAATTCCTCAATTATCCAAGTAATACAAGGTTGGGGACTGGTATTTATACCAGAACCATACTAAAATTAGAATTTATGGATGTGAACTGCCTCCCTTCAAGCTTCCCAAGTACCTTCCCATTCGATTATTTGCCCTGGAGTACTACAGGAAAATGATCAACTCTGATGAAATCCACTTCATGAAGGCTAAGAAGAAAGCCTAGTTAAGAATAAAAGACAACCTAGGACCATTCATTTGCAACAACATAAAAGCAGGGAAAGAAGCAAAGGAAATCCTTGAGAGAATGAGATTGAAAAAGAGTTTCATCTGGCCTTATGATCATCATAGTTTCATCTGTACTATCCTTGAAGTGAAGAAAGTCCTTACTAAAAAGAAATTGATGCTTAACCTGGAAAGAAGATGTCAAAGTATTCAAGAGGACATAGATGATTTCATGGTAAAATTTGACATTCTAAGGAATAAAGGACTTCCAAATCCACTGGTCATAAATGACAAGTTGATGACTCAAGTAGACTACATCGATAAACTGCACTAGCAAGCCAAAAGTCAAGCCAACTCCTCCACAGTGAAAGCACTACGAACTAGAAAAGTGCTGTATGATGGTTTAGAAAATATCTTCTATATTGAGCATGAAGTAAAACACTTGTTCACAACCCAAACCAATTTTGCAAAGCACACTGAGGCTGATGAAATATACAGGAAATTGACCAGGATGAAGATACCCAATGAAGAATGGTGGACCAATATGCTCGAAATCCTATAATTTACTATGGTAACTATGAGGTAAATGAAAAAAATTCATTGAGGTAAAGTCTGGTAAACAGGTAAAGAGTATCAGGAACAGATAAAGAGTATCGGTAGGAAAAAGTAAACAAAGGTCCAACACATAATCACCACAACAAAAATAAGAGGCAAATCCGAGTTTCAACCTCCAGCTCATGCATGAATAAAGGGACAACAACAATCAGTTTTACATCTGTCTCTATATTTTTGTAAAAGATATTTTGTATTTCCTACAATAAGTCTCATATAGTTATGAGATATTTTTGATGTAATTTTTGTATAAATACTTCTCCATTCGAAGTGTTGTGGGTGGATTCTATTACATTTCTGTATATCTATGTTATCATGCTAATAAAGCTCTTGTAATCAAACTTGGATGTTTTTCTGGAAAAGGAATGAAAGTTGAGGACATTTCATCAAATTCTCGTGTAGTGTGATCACAAATAAGTATTTCATCCTTGTGATTTTATGTGTTCTCTATATGTTTCAATGTTTCATGCATCTAAAATCTAAATGGTAAAATAGTCAAAGTATATCAAAATTAGCTTTATTTCTCTCTGCTATCAACAATCTACCATTTATATGTTTTCTTCTAAACTATTGCGATAAAGGAATTCTTAACTGCTCCTCTATCCCTATAGTTTTTCTCTAATAAGTCCCTGGTATAGGATTCTTAATTTCCCTCTGCTAGTTGACCTATCTTCCTTTCCTCTTTCTAATCCTAACTTGAGGATTCTTGATTGCCCTGTAGTTTTGAGCAGAAATATCACCCATTCAATCCCCAAAGTTTTTTTTTACTCTGTTATCCTACCTGTTGAACTCATATCTCAGCAATTTGACTTAATCTAGTGAATTATCCCTGATTGACTCTATAGCCCAATGGCCTAAAGCCTAGTTTGTACATTTGTTTTAGAACTCCACCAATCTCAAACAAAACAACCTCCCTGAACATTAATACTAGCCTAAAATCTTTTCAAACATAGCTAAATTATAAAGAGAGAGCCCTCTCTAGACTAGGTGGGCTAGCACTTAAGTCTAAAAGTTGGTTTGTAGTTACATTGGATCCTTTCCTTCTTTTAAATAACTTCTAAGGAAAATCTGAGTGATAACACCAAGTACCTTGTATGGCTTATGAATACCTCCCTAGTTAAGAGGGAGTGTTGAAACATGTAACTAGGTTTGGTCTTCATAATGACATATATAATCATGATTTTATGTGTTTAATGAAAAGAGAAAAATAAATTTATTATTATTATTCTTGAGGCATGGATTTCATGCTCAAGAGAAATTTATGTTTAGGTCAAGCACCCATTGCGTGCTTCTAGGGCTTGTCATTGAGTCTACAAGTCAATTGAGTCATTGTCATGTATGAAATACCCTTTTGGGGATGTTACATATTGTAAAGAAAGTTTATTTTGAGTCAAAATAAATTCAAAAGACCCTCCAAGACCTCGTCATGGTGAAAAGATCAAGCCAACCTACATGAAGGGACAAGTCAACCTAAAGATAACAATTTGTACCACTCAAAATCCTATAAATAAGAAGGAACTCAACCTCATTTGGACACACTCTCAAGAAAATTTGATCTCCTCAAGGAAGTGGCTAGAAAAGGATGAAGAAGAAGAAGAAGAGCAAGATCTAAGTTTTGGGCCTCTCTCTCTCTCTCTCTCGTGCTAGGGGTTCTACAGTTTCTGGGAAAATCAAAGCGTTGAAAAGATGCTGGGAAAGTTGAAGTGTTGGAAAGATGTTGGGTAAGTCAAAGTGCTAGAAAGTTGCTAGGCAAGTCCATAGCAAGTTAAAGTGCTGTTGGGTAAGACGAAGTCCTGGGAAGAAACTGATGGGGTGAGATTCCAGAAGAATTTGTTGGGTATGTCAAAGTTCTAGAAGAATTTTTTGGGCAAGTAGAGGTTGCATAAGAATTTGTTGGGTAGGTCAAATTTGCAAAATAATTTGCTGGGCAGGTCAAAGTTGTAGAAGAGTTCGCTGTGCAGGTCAAAGTTGCAGAAGAATTTGCTGGGAGTTCGAAATTGCAGAAGGTCCTGGAAGGAAAGATCATCAAGGAAGAAAGGTTTGACTTGACTTCGGAGGGTCTTGGTCAAGGGTCATAGGTATTGGAATTTGTTAATTGAAGATTCTACTTGAAGAAAAGAATTTTTGAGAGTTTTCCTCTCAGTTGGAGAGGTTTTGGCCCTGGTTGATCACCTATATTGTGTCCTTTGCCTTATTTCTCTTTATGGTTTGGTAGCTATTTGATGAAGAGAATACTAATAATAATCAGGTGAAAGAAGAAGCTAATCAAGTTAAGTAAAAATAAATCAAAAGCAATGACCAAAATAAGAGAAATCACCTAATCTAGCTGCCCCTAGATTTCTCAACATTATCAATGCCATTTAGCAAAGGAACAATGCCAGAAACCCACATTGAATAGTTGGATTTTATTGCACCAAAAATTCCATCGACATATCCACATTCAATTCCTCCTTCATAGGATCCATCGCGCAAATACTTGAGGAAACAACAACAATGCTTATATGACTAACTACAAAAAAATAGAGGAAAGTTTATGGGGATTACAACTTTAGTGCCTATAGTTCGGTTCTTTACCTTAGGGAAGCACACAATAATATCCCACCATTCTAGAAACTCAATGACATATGTACACACACTTGTCTATTGTAAGCTCATCTAAAATGGTGAGAAATGTATGGTAGAATATATTTCCACATCGCCTGGTTAACCCCAAATCCGTGTGAGAGAACTAATATCCACTCGCCAAAGCTAAATACTCTTACATTAAGAGCCACATCAATTGGTTGCCCCCATATCCATGTGAGATAACTAGTATCCACTAGCCAAAGCCAAAAATTATTACATCAAGAGCCTCTATCAATGCATGACATTCCAATTTCACCATTTTTGGAGGCCATGAGTTTATTGCCTTGTTCCCTTGAAGCGAGATATATCCAACCGATTTGGGTGTGAGGATCTAGAATTCTTGCGGGAACAATATTAGTGATAATCACATAACCTTTAATTTTCCAAGAATCATAATAGGATCAACGAATATCATAACAACTTGGATGTAGTAAAATAAATTGATACTCTACATAGGCTTCTTATAAAATTTCTCAACACAAACTATATGGAGGGTGCCTGCTCCAAAACAAACCTAGACTATACATTGACGTGATCATCTTAATTTTCTCAATACAAATTACACACAAAGTTCTTACTATTGTCTCTATGCATATATAATAATGACGAACAAAACAACAGTATAACACAAATAAAGAAAAAAACATGATTGCATGTCATAGTGATGTTCATACACAAGTCAATTTGATCAACGACTTGAACCTTACAAAAAAATATAATCAACATACTGCCATTTAGCTCATAATGCCAGAAAACCCAAAAGTTAGAACATAGGAGAAAAAAAGATATTCAAAGAAAAAAATTTACTAGGTAATCCAACAGACAAACTCAGTGAGCGGGACTATCACAATGAGTGAGTGAGTGGTTGATTGATATATTATATGTTGTATATTTAGTTATACATTTACTTTTGATTTGTTGAAGTCAACATTTAATTGTGTTTAGTTAGTTTTTCCTCTATATATTTTTCTATATGTATCTCAACCATATGTAATGTGTAATAGAGTCGACATTTAAAAAATGTTGACATACTTACATTGTAGTTAACATCTAATGCCTACACATATGCCCTATACTAGGCTATAGAGTTCCTCTCAATACAGTAAAAAGAAATTATAAACATATAAATCCCCATTTAAAGAAAAATGTTAGGTTATAAGGGGTAAATAAAACAAAAAATTAATTAAGTGGGCATATGTCATAAAGGAAAATCATGCTTATTTTCTAAGTGCAGTATAGACTAGAACACTATTTTTGAAATACTGATAATTACTTTTGATATTGATCTTCTTTTAAATTATTCCAATATATCATTCAACAATTATACTTCAGAAATTCAACCATACAAGAATAATAAAATAATAGATATCACAATGCACAAAAAGAAGACAAGATTTACCCTGGGAAAACCCAAGGGGAAAGGCACAATAACATTTTCAATAGAGAAATTTTTATGTTCAACAAAAGACACACCTAGACCTATGGTCAAAATTGGTCAACCCCTCCAAGTCTAGCCTCCCAATCTGATCCAAATTTTCGCTCTTTCTGATCTAACCCATAATTTTTGCCCTCCTGTAGCTTCTAGCTATCCAAAAATTTCAGTCCCTACAAATGCCCAAAATTTTGATCCCCTACAACAAAACTACTTAGAAAAACTGTGAACCAGAAGAAGAGACTATCCACAAATGCGAGCTTGAGAGAGAGAGATAATTCATCTTTTTTTCGTCCTCCTTGTCTTTCTTGATCTTTGTTAAGATGCCCATAAATTTTCTTCACAAGAGAGTTTGAATTGGTACCAACAGAATGAGGTTGAGCTGCCTTTATATAGTGATCTGTTGGGAGGGAGGTTGACTTGAAAAACTTGGAGACAAAAATTTCAATTTTAAAATTCAAATTTTCTTCTTTTAAAAGTCTCAATGGGACTTTTCAAAATATATTTTTCTTTTGACTCTAGCATTTAAAATATATGCTTTATAATAATCAATACAAATACATCAAGTGGCCAAATATACATTATGAAGACTAACCACAATTACAAATTCTACAGATCATAAGAGGCAATACTATAAGAAGATATCTAGGGGTACTTTTGAAAGTTCAAGTCATTAAGAGTTTCACAAGTCTCAATCCAAGTTATAAACGGTTAAATGATCCAAATTGGATCATTATATTGTTTTTCATCCATCTCAATATATTTGGAGTGGAAAAGGTGGAGGAATAAGCTCACAGGACTATTTTTACCAACGGGTCCGAGTTTGCCGAAACGAGGTCTGAAACCTTCTGGGAGAATTTTGAGGCATCAAACGACATTTTTTGGAGGTAAAATTTTTCTTCTTAAGTGAAACATTTTTTCATACTATTCTACACATAGAGAAATTTCCAACGACACAAGAATCGCGTCAATTGAAGTCCGTATGAAAAAGTTATGACACTCATAAGTTGACCTTCCTATGTTCACACCTATAGTTCGGGAGAATGCCGCTCAACCCCCATTATTCATGGAAAAGGGGCTATCCACGTGTTTGTGATGTAAAAGAATATAGAAGAGTCTATTTTTTAACTTTAGTTAAGAATTGATGTAGTCAAACTTAACCACTAGTCGGCTATCGGGTTGTGTTATAACAGAGCCACTAGGAGGAAGAGGCATTCCATTCTTTCGAGAGAATTTTGTTCCATAGTTGAGAAAGATATCCATGAGAGATAGGAGGTATAACACACATAGAGGATATGTGCACTGTAGTAGCCCATGGGCTACAAACATTACTTCTTTGTATATGTAGTCATATTTCCAGAAAGAGAAAGAGAGCAAAGCGACCTCACCTTCCAGCTGGGTTTTCTCTCGAAAGAGTTTCCCAAAGAGAATATCTTGTGTATTATGTGTGTGTGGGCTTATTTTTTCGTTATCTACTTTTCTGATTGATTTAATTTTACATGCATGCATTAATTATAACTAGTTTTACAGATCTAGAAATTAAATAAAACTATAATAGTGTAGGATCTCAGATTTTTAATATAATACTATCAGATCTATTGTGACGAATTGTCCAGTGGAATATCCACGGTGGTTTACAGATCATTTGGTATCAGAGAAATTTTCTTTGGGTATTTTGTGGAGATTTCAGGGATCTGGATCGGTAAGGCCAAAAATCGTAAAACACTAATCATGGGCACTGAATCTGTAAACGAACCTCGTGATCCTGTAGAGGTGAGGTTTTTGCGGCTCGAATAACAAGTCGCGGATATAAATAGAAATATAAACCTCCTCATGGCGGCTCTAAGTAATAATATGGGGATATTTGGAGAAGAATGGGGTTCAAATGCAGAGGAAAAATCAAAACAGGATCAAGATATTGGGAACACACATATAACGAGATGAACAAAGAAACCAGAAAAGATCAACCCAATTCGAGTGTCGTGAACCAATCCCTGTTTAAAGAGGAATGAAAAGTTGATATCAAGCCATACCATAGCGAGATCAATGCTATGAAGCTGAAATATGGATTACAACAGCTTGAAGTTTATTTCAGTGTCCATCAGATCGAGGAAGGGTAGAAGATCTCATTTGTGCAGCTAAAACTGGAGGGCCATGCACTAACTTGGTGGGAGAGCCACACGGAAACCTTGAGGTTGGAGGGAGAAACTCTAGTGACTAAGTGGGAGGATTTCAAAACCCTCATTAAGTCACATTTTTATCCCATTGGGTACGTGGAAGACCAGTGGATCTGGTGGCATTACTTCAGGCAAAAGCCGGGCCAAAGCGTGCAGGAGTACATCACATAATTAAGAAATATGGCTATAATGTTAGGTATCTCTCCAAAGAACCTAGATGTAATCCTCAAGTATTTAGGGGGTCTGCACCACCATCTGCGTGAGTAAGTGATGTTGTTCAAGCCCAAAACAGTGGATGAGGCTTGTGTATAGGCACAATACCTGGAGAACATAGGTCTAAAAAGAGCGCAATCAAGTGGATCAAAGAAAAAGGAGCAACATGACACTTCTAAGGAGGGGAAGAAGAAGAAAAAAGGGGGAAAACATAAAAATATGACAACCACAACACACCAGTGCAAATATCCTAGCAACCATTGCAACCACTGCAACATTGATGGCCATAGAAAGGAGAAGTACTGGAAGTTGCAACTAGAGCTAAACCCGAAGAACAAGAAGAAAGATAATAAGAAGAATAATCTCATGGCCACTGATTCTAGAAATGAAGTTGAAAGCAACTTAGATGTGGATGAGAAAATCGTCTGTACATTAGCGAAGAAGGAGGTGAATCTGAGTAGCCTTCAGCAATAGGAAGAGAAAGAAATGACTAAACTCTTCCATGTAAAGATACATGTCAAGAAGACAAAGATTAAGGCTCTGTTTGACTCAGGATCCCAGGAAAATCTCATTGCAACAGATCTAGTCAAGAAGTCGGGGTTGGAATTTCATGATCATCCAAACCCGTATCCACTGGGATGCGTACATAAGGATGCCAAGCTGAAGGTAACAAAACAGTGCAAAATTAGATTTGCTATCAATGCTGATTTTATTGATGAGGTAGATATGGATATGGTTCCCGTTGATGTATGTGGAGTCGTACTTGGGAGTCCATACATGTATGTGCGTGATGCAGTATTCGTAAGGATATATAACTAGTACTGGCTCATCAAGGATGGAAAATCGTTCATCATCAATTGCACAAAGGCAAGTAAAAAATTTCACTGGTAAGTGCCAACCAGGTCAAGAAATTGATCAGTTCTAGCAAGAAGTATGTGTTATTGTTTTTAAGAGAAGGTCAGTCTGTAGAGGAGTTAATAAGATGAAAGGAATCCCTAGAGGGGTGTACTAAGAAAAAAAACAAAAATTGGAGGAGTTGTTACAGGAATATAAGGAGGTGTTTCCAAAGCCTAAAGCGTTACCCCCAAGAAAGAAGTGGAGCACAAGATCCAGCTATTGCTAGACTCCCCATTACCAAATATTGGGATGTACATCCATTTTGTTATAGAAGTAAGTGAGGTGAAGAAACAGTTGCAACAACTGCTAGAATAAGGTGTCATTTGAATGAGTACATCACCATGTGGGTCACCCATCATCATTGTGCCAAAGGAGGATGTGTATAGATTATAGGGTGTTGAATAAAATCACGCCCAAGAACAGATACCCCCTGCCCAGGATAAATGATCTGCTAGATCAGTTGCAGCATGCAAAGTATTTCACCAAGCTCGACTTGAAGTTTGGATATCACCAGGTTCGAGTCAAAGAAGAAGATACATGGAAAACTGCCTTCAAAAACCAGACAATGTTTGTATGAGTGGTTAGTTATGCCATTTTCCTATGTAATGCACCCACTACATTTATGATATTAATGAATGATGTAATGCGCCCCTTTATAGATTCATTTGTTATTGTCTATTTGGATGATATACCGGTATATAGTGCTACCTAGGAAGAGCATATTTCACATTTGACGCAGGTGCTAGAAACATTAAGAAGCACCAGGTGCTAGCAAATCTCAAGAAGTGCGAGTTTGCACAACAGTCCTTGGTGTATTTGGGATATGTGATCGGTGAAGGGGAATTGAAGATAGATCCTTCCAAGATGGAGGCCATCATAAAATGGATGGTGCCTACTAATGTTATTGAGGTTAGGAGTTTCATTGGGGCAACACAATACCTAAGGAAATTCATAACCTCATTTTCAGCGATAGCAACACTGTTGCATGCCATAACAACAAGTGGCAAGAGTTTCTAGTGGGGAAAAGGGCAGCAGAAGGCTTCCGATGAGTTAACTAAGAAGATCAGTGAAGCACCAGTTTTGACATTACCAAACTTGCAACAACCCTTTGAAGTGGAGACAGATGCAATTGGGTATGCTATGGGAGCTGTCTTGATACAAGGAGGAAGGCCTGCTTTCTATCGTTATGAAACATTTCATGGGGCAATTCTTAACTACCATACCTACAATAAGGAGCTCTATGCCATGGTGCAACCCGTGAAGAAGTGAAAGCACTATCTGATGGGAAAGGAGATAATAATCCACACGGATCACCAACTGTTATCGTACTTGCAAGCCCAAAGTAAGCTACAACAGACCAAGCATTACAAGTGGATGGGGTTTTTACAACAGTTTCATTTGGTGATCAAGTATAAGAAGGGAAACATAAACAAGTTGGCCGATATGCTTTCAAGGCCACCCACATTAGGGGAATTTTGAGTTCTAAAATGGGTCTCCTAAGGAAAATATAAATAATAGTGGAAATAATAAAATAAGATAAGGTTACATCATCAAATTTTAGAGGGAAAAAGGAAAAAACTATTTTTTCAACTCATAATTTCAACTTATATCCCTATGGGTTTACTCAAATTTTGAGAGGAAACACTCATTGGATGAAGAATTTGATTCCTCATCCAAGGAGTACTCGTGTTGCATACTTTTTATGGACCCTACTATGCGAAAAACATCATTGCAATCACATTTTTTCATGTACTCCTCATTTTCCGTGTAGCAAGATCCAACAAAAGTATGCAACATGTGTACTCCTTGGATGAGGAATTAAATTTTGCATCCAATGAGTACTCCCACTCGAAATTTGAGTAAAACCTTAGGGAGAGATAAGTTGAAAATACGAGTTGAAAAAGTAGTTTAATTATTTTATTATTTTTTAATCTTTTTACTTTTTTGTTCCAAAAATGGTGAATCATCCCCGATGGTTGACATCATCATCTTGAATCCTATTAGTTCTTATAAAGTTTATTTTAGTTATTCATTTTTCTTAGGAGGTCCATTTTAGACCTCAAAATTCCTGTAATGCATCAAAGATTACAACTTTTGGGACTCTTATGCACATGGAGCCATTCACCCATTATGCATACAAAGAGGCATATTCAAAAGATGAGGAATTCAAGGAGGTGTATTAGCAGTTGCAGAGTCGTCATGTGCACGATGGCAACAAAAAAGTTGACTACCATCTCCAGGATGGGTTACTCCATAGGCTAGATAAACTATGTGTTCCTAAAGGTGAGCATTTGCAACTAATTAGAGAGGTTCACACCTCCAAGGTTGCAGGGAACTTTGGTGTAGGGAAGACCATGGCTAACGGACATAGGTATGTGTATTGGCCCAAGATGCAAGAACAAGTAGCTAGGTTCATAAGAGGATGCATGCTTTGTTTTACTAGCAAGCCTAGCAACATGAAACAAGGTCTATATCATCCCTTACTTGTACTTACTCGTCCTTGGGAAACCATTTCCATGGAATTTGTGGGAGGTTTACCGAAAACCAGGAAGGGACATGACTACCTATTCATGGTAGTTGATAGGTTCAGCAAGATGTGTGTTTTGATGCCATTAAAAAGACCATTAGCGGACAAGAAGCAACAAAATTGTTCTTTGGACATGTTTGGGTACACTTTGGGATACCAAGGAGCATCATTTTAGACATGGATACAAAATTTCTCAGTGCATTCTAGACTACATTGGGGGAGAATATGGACACGAAGTTGAATAGATCTACATCATTCCATTCGCAGACAGATGGGCAGAAAAAAGTAGTCAATAGGACTTTGGTGCAGCGTTTGAGGGGTTACAACCAGAAACATCCGAAGACCTGGGATGAAAATATGGTATATATAAAACAGTCTTATAATAGAGAAGTCCACACTTCTACATGAAAGTTCCCATCTGCAATTTTTTTTGGATATTTTCCACCTTGACCTTTGGATATTGCATCTGGGCAGCAAGGAGGAGTGAAGGAAGACATTACATGAGATGATTTGAGGGATGAAAAATTTATAGAGAAGATCAGGCAGATCCATCTACAAGTATAGCAAACACTTTAGAAGTTGCAAGTGAAGTATAAGGCGAGGCATGATCAACAAAAAACAAAGAAATCATTCAAGGTGGGAGACATAGTATGGCTACAGTTGAACAAGGAGGGGTTGTAGGGGCTTGGTAAGAAAATCAAAGTTCTAAGGTATGGTCCCTTTGATATACTAGAAAAGGTGAGTTATAATGCCTATTGACTCAGTTTACCACCATATATATGCATTTACTCAATTGTAAATGTGGAGAATTTGAAACTCTATGAGCCTTCCATGCTAGATCAAGAAGATGAACATGTCCTACCTTCTGTGGAGGATTTGGCACCAAATGCTTAGGCAGAGTTGACAGAAGATGCAATTTTGTAGAAGAGGTCCAGAAATACAAGACAAGAGCAACAAGACCTTTGGCATATTAGGTTGAAGGGGAAACTTCGAGTCAAAGCTAAATGGTACACTAGAGAGAAGGTGAAGGAAATTTCCTCACCTCATTCAGTAAAAGTTTTGGGGGACCAAAAGCCTCCCAAAATGGGGAGGTGTGATCTGAATTAGATCATCATATTTTATTCATCCATCTCGATGCATTTGGAGTGGAATAAGTGGAGGAATAAGTTCACGGGACTGTTTTTACTGGCATAACCCAGTTTGGCGAAACGAGATTTGAAACCTTCCAAGAGTGTTTTGAGGAATCAAACGACATCTTTTAGGGGTAAAACTTTATTTCTTAAGTTTAGTACCTTTTCATACTATTCTACACACAAATATCTTTCCATTGACGCAAGAATCATGTCAATCGTAGCCGGTATGCAAAAGTTATGCCACTTAGACGTTGACCTTCTTGTTTTCACACCTATAGTTTGGGAGGATGCCACGTCAACCCCCATTATTCATGGAAAAGGGGCTAGCCACGTGTTTGTGATGTAAAAGACTCTAGAAAATTCTATTTTGTAACTCTAGTTAAGAGTTGATGTAGTCAAACTTAACCACTACTAGGCTATCGGGCTGTGTTATAACCGAGCCACTAGGAGGAAGAGGCATTCCATTCTTTTGAGGGAATTTTGTTCCATAGTTGAGACAATATAGCTAGGAGAGATAGGAGGAAGATCACACGGAGAGGATCTATACACTGTAGCCCACAGGCCACATAGATTACTTCTTTGTATCTGTAGCCATATTTCTAGAGAAAGAAAGAGAGTGAAGCGACCTCACCTTCTAGTTGGGTTTTCTCCTGAAAGGGTTTCCTAGAGAGCATATCTTGTGTATTATGTGTATGTGAGCTTATTTTGCGGTTCTCTACTTTTTACACTTGATTTAATTTTACATGCATGCACTAATTACAATTAATTTTACAGATCTAGAAATTAAATAAAACTGTAATAGTGTAGAATCTCAGATTTTTAATAAAATATTATTAGATCTATTGCGACGAACTGTCTAGTGAAATATCCACGACAGTTTACGGATAATTAAATCTAGATTTATAAGAAGACTTATAAAGACAAGAAGTTATCATAAAGGAAGGGTACTTCTATAAACCATTAAAAAAACCATTATAATAAATATAAAGTGAGAGAATGTTGAAGTAGTGGAGATATATTAACCCTCTCTAAAGTGGGAAAAAAATATAATTGAGGAAAATAAAGTTAAAAGGATTTTAAGAATTTTATTTAAACTAATAATAATAATAATATTTGACATATAAATATAAAAGAATGGTTTTGTTACCAACGCTTTTTTTTTCCCTGAAAGAAAAATCATAATTTCATTAAGGTGAAATTACATGCTGTAGATGCCCATGGCATATGTTGTACTTTGGTTGTAAATCCACTGTCATAGTTTAGAATAATTAGAATTAGACCCCGAGGGGTGTACTGTACTGGTCCGTGACCAAAATAGAGATAAAAAATGTCACCCTGGAAGGTGATGTCTGTAGTATATATAATATTCACATCGGTTCAAAACAACAAAAAAACTGCATATGGACAAAAATATAAGCAAAAATTCTGAAGATTAGGGGTTGTTCCCCCTCTGTAGATCCCTATCAATGTATGGCCTGTGGAAGTACCGGTATGTTCCTTCTGGTGAGTGTTCCATGATCATCCATTCCCCTAGAGGACAATTCGTCACTTCTTTGAGAGCTTGTCTGCGCTTTCATTTTGCTCCTTGTATATGTGAGAGCAAGAATTCTGATCAAAATATGTTAAAAAAAAAACAATTTCGTCCATTATAGATCTCAGAGTGTATGCATTACAAGAAGCAGTGTTGTTAAACCAATCAATCACAATCATTTAGTCCCCAAATATTTGTATTTTCCTGCAGTGATAAAGGATGGCAAAATAAATCAAGTGTCAGAGAGATATCAGTTCTACATGATTATTTGTACCATGGCCTAATCCCATGCTAATCTGGAAAAAGTGTGATTCAGTGAGGTGAAAGATGATGCCACCCCCACAACCATGTGGCTAAGCAGCACCATCAAAATAGGCCCAAGGGGTTGATTTGTCTATCTGCTCTTGTCTAATATTCCTGGGTTTGTAGTTATTTTCCTCTGCAGATAGCTCTTCAAAAGCTGAGTAGATTTTCAGAGGGATCAAATTCTAGTTTAATGGCTTGTCTTGAAAGATTATGAGGTTTCACTTGAGCCAGATATGCCATGAGACAAGGAGGGGTAAATTTCTTGTTTTTTCCGCTACTACTCCTCACCAGGTGCCCCATGCAGATAATATATCAGCTCCATGCCATCTCATGTTGAACTTGAGAGTTGATAGAACTTGTATCCATATGGTAGTTGTGATCGGACAGGTGAGGAAGAGATCCTGTGTCGATTCCTCCTCCTGGTGGCAGAGTACACACCATGAAGGACCCATGAATGCCCTTTTTTTTAGATAGGATCCAGTGGGGATCTTATTTTTAAGTATACTCCACATCAGAAGTCTTGGGCGCATGGGGGCTTTAAGTTTCCAAAGGGATTTCCACCAACTTCTTGTGCCTTCCGATTTAGACTCAACAATAATGATGTCATAGCCCTGTTTAGAGGAATAATAGCCCTTTTTGGAGTGACCCCAAATGAGTTCATCATCTTCATTATTTAATCTGACATGTGATTCTGTGAGTTTTTGGATAAAATTTTGCCATGTCCTATCCCATTCAATGGGAATGTTCCAGTTTTGACTGGAAAGCCAAGCTTGTGAGAGAAATGTGGAATTTTGTTGATCATCGAGCTGTTCTATAAATTTTATGCCTCTGCTGTTTAAGTAATTTATAAGCTCAGGTGGGAGTTGATAAGAGTTCCCACTTCATCCAGGGGTCAATCCCAATACGAACAGATGCTCCATTTCTGATTTTCCATAGAAGACCATCCTTTATAATGGGGAGCGTATTTAGGATGGCCCTCCAGATAACCGAGATTCCCTTTTTATTCCAGGAGGGTCGCCTTATCCAGTCAATGATTGATGAAGGCCAAATGTATTTGTGGGTGATTACCTCCGACCAAAGGCTATTTTGCTGTAGTAATAGCCAACCCTATTTTGTAGCTAAGGCTTGTGCAAAAGTAGGGAGTTTCTTGAGGCCCCATCCTCCCCATTTTCTTGGAGTGGCTATTATGATCCATTTGACCCCGGAAAAAGGTTTTCCCTCCTTTCTTCCCTTCTAAAGAAATTGACAGCAAACTTGTTGAATTCTGTGAAGAATCCCTCTTGGGATCAAATCCAGAGAAATCCAAAACACTGGAGTGGCTTCCAAGACTGATTTGATAAGAATTAATCTTCCTGCCCTAGACAGGAACCTGTGACACCAACAATTTATTATTTTCTCCACTTTAGTAATGAGCTAGGTCCAATCAGAAATTTTGTATCCATCAGGTTTGATCCTGAAGCCTAGATACTTTAGCCCATCCTTTAGTTTAATGACTTGAAAAGGAATTTTTTGTAGTGAAAGTTGAATTTCCTGCTGAGTGCATTTCGAGAAAGAGATGGTGGATTTTCCCTTATTTATTTCCATCCCCGTCGCTCTGCTGAAGAGATTTAGTACCTCATTCATGGATGTGGTGTCTAGAACACTTCCACTTAAGAAAATAAGAATGTCGTCCACAAATAGGAGATGAGTCAGATTGAAGTGATCCGTGATCTTTAGTCCCTTGAGTCTCCCCCTTCTTTTTTCAGTATCAATCAACCTTCTCAGTCCTTCCATGTCTAGGAGGAAGAGTAATGGGGATAGAGGGCATCCTTGCCTTATGCCCCTATCAACATGAAGGGAGGGAGTGGCTGACCCATTGATGAGGATAGCAAATGATACAGAGGAGATGCATCCCATTATCCAGTTTGAGAAAGAAGGGGTAAAGCCCAAATGAGTAATGATCATTCTTATGTATAACCAACTGACTTTGTCAAAGGCTTTTGATAGATCTATTTTGAGAGTCATTCCTTTGAGCTTCTTGAGTTTTATAGAGTGAAGGGCTTCCTAGGCCGAGCCAATTACATCGTGGATATGTCTATGGTGAAGAAAAGCAAATTTCTCCTAGGATATGTGATTGGATAAGATGGGCTTTAAACGATTGACGATGATTTTGGATATAATTTTGTATAGGAAATTGCAAAGAGAGATTGGCCAGAAGTCATTGAAGGAGGCAGGGGCGTCTGATTTAGGGATCAGAGCCAAGTAGGTGAAGTTTAGGGGGGGATAGATATGTCCAAAAATCCTACTTTCTTCAATGACCGCCAGAAGGTCCTACCCCAGAATATCAAGAAAAGCAGTGTAGAATTCGATTGGCCATCCATCCGAGCTTGGACTTTTGTCCTTCTTAAACCATTTTAGGGTGCTCTCAAGCTCCACCATAGGGACTGGTTTTAGAAGATCTTTAGATTCATCAGGATTCACAAAACTAGAGAAATGTACAGCCAGATTAATGATATTAGGGAGGGTGGTGGCAGCCGGAGCTATAAACTAATTTTTGAAGTGTGAAATTCCCAGCCTGGCTAACTGGGGATGGGTGGAGGCCCATCCATCCTGATCTCTTGGCAGCTGCCAAATGGTATTTGAAGCCTTTCTACCATTGGCGAAATTGTGAAAGAACTTTGTGTTTCCATCGCCAGCTTAGAGCCAAATAGCTCTGCTTCTAAGCCTCCAAAGTTCTTCCTTTTCTAGTAGGATCTTTTCTTTCTGTGTTTCCAGATTTACAAGTTGGAGCTTTATATCATTTGTAAGGAAACCAAGCCCCTTTTCAGCCGATAGGTAGGCAATCTGCTCTTCTGTGCCCTTCAGGGTCTATTCATCTCTCATTTTTTTCCTTTTTAACCATTCCATAGTAAGTGTTCTGACCTTGTTTAGGCGACCACAAAAGTCAGTAACCAATCTCTGCTCCCTCAGAGGGGGTTGAGCCTTCCAAAAATCCGAGACCAGTTTGATTTAGTCAGGATATTTTAGGTATTCAGAGTTGAATTTGAAAGGGGCTCGAGGCTTTATAAAAGGGCCAGTGATTTGTAAGTATATGGGATAATGGTCAGATAGTCCCCTAGTGCTAATCCATTGCCTGTAAAGGGTGAGGGAATGGAGGAGATCTTCATGAATTAGAAAACGATCCAGCCTTCGACCCAGGGCAGCCACACCAGTCCTTCTGTTATTCCAAGTGGGCATTTTCTTGTTCATGGGGACATCAATGAGTTTATGGTTCTCCAGTAGAGTGCCCATCTGATCCGAAATAGGGTCAATCTGAGAGTGATGGCCCCAAGATTCCTCAATTCCCAATGAAAAATTTAAATCTCCTCCGATGATGGTGGATCCCGTGACAAGAGGGTGGTCCAGCAAGGAGTTCCAAAATTCAAGTCTGTTCTGATTAGGACCATATGTGTTTATCACCTTTAATTGGATCCCCAGTTCATTAGCAAAGATATCCATGCCAATGGAACCTTTTCCACCCCAGGATGAAATATGATTGACTGTTTTGGGTTTGATTCACATGGCAAGACCCCCTGATCGGCCTACTGCATCCAATCCTTGGAAATACCAGCTCGGGAGGATGGAGTGAAGGGTTTTGGATATGAATTCAGATGAACCAAGAGTTTCTTGGAGAAGGAGGATATCACAGTTGGAGTTGTACAAATTATGTTTTAGAGCCAATATCTTATTGGGGTTGGCTAGTCCCCTCCAGTTGAAGGATAACTAGATCATGGGGGAATAGGGACAGAGGGCTTGGATGCTCTAAGTGCACTTTCAATAGTGGATTGGTCACCCTATGCAACATCAACCACCACTGATCTGATGTCTTTTGAAAGCTTGGATGGGCGCCCTCTGGTGGGTTGTGAGTCAGTTGTGATGGTAAATGAACCCAAACCAAGGAGGGGAGTATTGTGTAGAGATCTGGATCTAAGGTTGTAGGGATGTGACCCCAACATAGAGGGGGGAGAGGTATGAGGTGGAGGGGGAGAGTTTCCACGGAAAGATGGAGGAGTAGTGGAGAATGTTGGGGGGGGGGGGGGTTATGATGGTGCAAGTAATGGTGGGGAAAGGGCACAGGGAAATGGCAGGGGGGTGCAGGAATATGCAATGAAGTAGTCATAACATCTAAAAGAAAAACAGAGGTTATGGGAGCAGAGTCATTACCCTGGGGGGAGCCAATCCTGCAGCCGATTTGGAGTGCATGCGAGGTGAAGAAGGAGGAGTCTTTCGTGGATTTTTTGTCTTCTATGTCATCCCAACAGCTGCCTCAGGCAGGACTTGTCCTTGTAGCTGGTGCTCATGTTCTGCTCTTCCAAGAGATGATGTTTGACCCCCCCAAAAGTATCCGATGCTGGCGATGAGAGAAGCGTATAGTCCTTGTATAGGTGTCCCACTTTGTGGCACCTTATGCAATGGAAGGGGACTCCTTCATAGTCGAGGAGGTGTCTACAAGAGAAATGCCTCTTGTGGAGTGTGATTTTCTCCTCAACTCCCTCTCTGGTATCATGATGGACCAGAATCCTTGCCATGGTCATGATTCCCATTTTTTCATAGGATTGGTCATGCTCTAGGTAAGTCCCCAGTGCATCTCCAATATGCTTGAAAACTTGGGGAGTCCAGAATTGCATGGGTAAACTTGGAAGTCTGACCCAAATTGGTCCCGCTCCCAACTGCTCTTGTTCCAGATCAAACAGAGGATCCCATCTCTTTAGTAGCATAGGTGCCAACTTAATATGCCAGTAACGGGAAAGGATCTAGTTCGTGTACTCCTCTCTATGAAAACGGAGGGAAAACCAACCACGAGCCAAAACCCTAATGACAGGGAGTTCTTTTAACAGGGAGCCCCATACTTCCATGGTCCATTGTCGGAGGCACTCCATTGAATAGTTTCTACCCTGTACATACCCAATAAGAACCTTCCTTGCTGTATCAACCACATCTCCCATTAGTACGTCCTCGCCGAAGGTCAGGTTAATGTCTATGTCCACTACTTTGAGGCACCTTCCCTTTTTATGCTTGTTCGTACGCTAGCCCGTGGGGTGCTCCCGCAGTAAGCTTCTGCCCGCTTCAGTGGAGCTGTGAGGAGTAGACAGACCAAGTCTAGGGCTTGGAATGGGCGAGCTAAAGCATCAGGAGTGAATCGAAGAGTTAGGGTTTACACTGCTGGACCCAGGATGTGCAAAAGATTGTGCAGGGTGTGTGGGGTTAGATGGACCTACCGAAGCAAAAAAGTATGAGGGCACGTGCAATGGCATGGAAGGATGCAGAGACATAACCAGGGGTGAGTCAAAGGTGGGAGAGGCCTGAATGCTGGTGCCGAGTAGGTTTAGGGTAGCCGGAGAGAGTGGAAGGCATTCCAAACCGGGGAGGTCTTCAATGTGGACATCAATTGAGAGCTGTTTTCTGGTGGAGAGCGGGTGGAGAGGCGTTAGTTGAGCATATGTCACCCGATGTGCTTTTGCAGACCTGGGACTAGTGTCGGGTCCAACTTAATATGCCCAGATCTCTTGTTCGGGCATCGGGTCCTCCTCGTAGTCCACGAGGTCCTCCTCTACCATCGAGAATCGACAGTAAACAGTCTTCCGTAAACCAAAATGGTATAATGGAGTTTCCGCAAAGCTCGGTCGGAAACCAAACCGCAGTAGACAACCAAGTATGGGTCACGGGGTCAAAAACGATTGATAAGCAATAGTATGCGCGGTCAGACCTGCTAGGTTAACCCCCCGAAACACCATGATTCCAACCGCGAGAGTTCAGAGCAAGATCTTCCATTGAAACCTAGGGTTTTTTCCTTTCACTGGAAATGTTTTGTTATTCATGCTCAATATTTTCAGTTTTTCTCTTGTTACCAATGTTATATTAAGAAAGACAATACAAATAAATTTTTTATTAATAAAGGAATTCATAAAGATGTTCAACACCCATCAAATAAAAAGGAACTTTATTATATTTGGAAGAAGTGGGTCACTCACACAAAGAATATATAAGCTTTATAAATAAAGTATCTGTTGACACCTAATCATCAGGATTGGGTGAATATAATTAATGTAAATAAATAATAAGTAATACGAATAGTCATCAGGAGCCTGGCCTATCATGTATCAGAGCCAGCTCCCAAAATTAGTTGTAACTCCCTTCTGCCAGTTTCTTGCAGTCTGTCCACTGCCCCCTGTGGAGTCTGCCTAGTGTGCTTATTTTCCACTATCTATTGTGCTCTCTTTCTACTGCGCAATCTGTCCACTGCCTCTCTACGTGTCTTCTGCACATAATCATCATGGTCCACTGCCTCTCTGTGTACCTACTACGCAGTCTGTCCACTGTTTTCTTGTTGCCTAAAAAAAACAAAGGGCGGAATGTTGTCTCCATGACCGTGAGAGTAATTCATTTCTCCTGTACCAAGGCTTAATGTCTCTGAGCCCATACCATCACCAGAAGCGTCCACGCTCACAGTAGAACTTCCACAATCAATATTCTCATGTGCAGATCGATCTTCAGAGGCAGTGCTGTCCATTGCAACTCCCTGGACACCTAGAGAATGCACACAGAGACCTCTAGACCAAGAAACCAGACCTGTAATTTGACAATTCGGACTGCAGTAAGATTCTAGAAGTGTTGCCTTTTTGTTTGCCTTTGTGGTCACTAGTATTATATAACGCTGGTACTATATAACATTGGTATCATTATAACGTTGGTAACATTACATTGTATTTATGCTGCCCCACTTGTGTATGTGTTGTGTTTGTATTTGTGGTCGCTGGTATTATATAACGCCAGTATCATTACATTGTATTTACGCTGCCCCACTTGTGTATGCGTTGAAGTTTTTTGGCATATAAAATGTGTTGAATGCCATGTGTCGAATAAAGTTTTTTAAAAACTAGGTTGTGGGTCAAAGGGCTGTGGTATGAAGTGTTGAATGCGCTGTACAGATTTGTGTATTTACAGTCTTGGGTATTAACATTTGCTGTTGAGTTGAATTTGCTGTCCAGTCATATCAGAATTATATTTTTTCCCATTAAGAGTAAAAGTTTTGCAGCAAAAGTTTTTGTTACAGTATGCATTCAATCATATCCATTGTGGGAATAGTTCTCACTGGCAAGGAGAACTATCCTAAGTGGTCCCAGATGATAAAACAAACCCTCATTTTCAATGAGTTGTGGAAAGGAGTGTGCATTGGAGACGAAGATAAACAGCCAGAACAACCTACATCAGACAAAGAGCTCGCCATTTGGGAAAACAAGAACAACAAATCCTATGCATTAATCGCAACATCTGTAAATGAAGAGGTGAGTCGCCATATTATGCCATTTTCAACTGCTTTCGAAGCCTTACAAAAGCGGAAAGAACTCTATGACTCACATTCTGCACTTGAAGTTGTTCAACTCATGATTGAACTCTTCACTCTTGAACTGCAAAATAATGATCCTCTTGCTCTTGCATCTAAAGTAAAGTCTATAATGCATGATATCAAAGCCATTAAAATTGATTTGGATATTCCTCTTATCACTTTTCTCAAGGCACTTTATCCTACTTACTCCAATTATCTTGAGTCATTGCAAGCAAATGGAAATCTTAAAGACATTACCTTTGATTCTCTTGTGAAAAAATTTGTTGAAATAGAGAAAGCTTTTGGAAAGAAGGCAACCCATGAATCTTCTAAAGAGGCTATGTGCCTTGCTCATAAAGAAAAGCATCTTGCTCAAGATTCTTCAAGAGGAAGAGGTGGTTCAAGAGGAAGAGGAAGATATTTTAGAGGTAGGGGGGCAGACACTCTCAAGGAGAAAAGGCAGATTTGCACTGCATACGCTGCAAAAGAAATGGATCACATGATGCCTCTACATGCAAGTTACCATGGGACA
>APFE030297625.1:78218-97722 GCA_000404065.3 Pinus taeda
AAGCGATGCAAAAGGAGTATGATGCCCTCATAAAGAATGACACTTGGAAGCTGGTTGATCCTCCATTAGGAACCAAACCAATTGGTTGCAAGTGGGTCCACAAGAACAAGTATAAAGCTGATGGCTCACTTGACAAGCACAAAGCCAGGCTTGTGGCAAAAGGTTTTTCATAGAAGGAAGGGGTAGATTATGAGGAGACTTTTTCCCCTACAGTGAAATGGGCTACCATCCGGACACTCTTTTCCCTAGCAGCTCAGAACGGTTGGAAAGTCCATCAAATGGATGTAAAAATTGCTTTCTTGAATGGAGATCTAAAAGAGAATGTTTTTATGCCTGAGCCTGAAGGATTTGTGATGAAAGGACATGAACATAAAGTATGCAAATTTGTGAAGTCCTTGTATGGGCTCAAACAAGAACCGTGAGCTTGGTATGAAAAACTAACTAAGCATATTTTGAAACTCAGTTTTAAAATTATGATCTTGATGATGCAACTTTATTTGTCAAGAAAGTTGCAAAACAATTGTATATCTTGTGGTATATGTAGATGATCTTTTGATGACAAGGAACAATGAGAGCTACATTGCATCCATAAAGAAGGAATTAGGGAAAAGTTTTGAAATCACTGATTTGGGCTATGTTCATTACTATCTTGGTATTGAAGTAACCCAACATTTGAAGTCCATATTTCTTTCTCAAAAAAAGTACATTAGAGATCTGTTGAACATATTTGGCATGATAGAATGCAATCCTCTTACTATTCCAATGGAACAAAACTAAAGCTCACATCTATTGAAGGAAAAGAATTTGAGGATGCAACAAAGTATAGGTAGCTTGTAGGAAGTCTCAACTACTTAACTACTACCAGACTAGACATTTCATTTTCTGTTGGAATCCTCTCCAGGTTTATGCAAAAGCCTTGTGAGGGATATTGTTCTGCTGCAAAAAGAGTTTTAAGGTACTTGAAGGGAACTCAAGACTTTGGAATCAAGTATACACAGGTGGACGACTTCAGCTTGATTGGATACTCTGATTCAGAATTCGATGGAGACAAAGAAACTGGGGTATCTACTTCAGGATATGCTATGAGTCTTGGATTAGGAGCTGTCTCCTGGAGATCACACAAACAATTAGTTCCAGCAGATTCCACAACAGAAGCAGAATACATGGCAGCAGCTGAGGCAACAAAAGAAATTCTGTGGCTCAGGAAAATTCTTGAATATTTGCAGGTAAAACAAGTACAATCAACTCCACTCATGATTGACAATACCTCTGCAATAAAGTTGGCCAAGAACCCAAAGTTCTATGATTGAGCGAAGCACATCAATACTAAATATCATCTAATTCGACATCATGTTGAGGCCAAAACAATCCATCTCCATAATTGTTCCACTAATGAGCAAATTGCAGACATCTTCACCAAAGCGATTGGAAGAGAAAAGCTTGAATGATTCAGAATAATGCTTGGACTCACCAACATCCCTTCAGATTAAGGGGGGGAATGTTGACACCTAATCATCAGAATTGGGTGAATATAATTAATGTAAATAAATAAGAAGTAATATGAACAGTCATCGAGAGATGAAGTGAATAGTCTCTTCCTCAGGTATATAATAAAGAACAACCTGAAAGAATAATATACAAATTAATTTGTTTTGAGGAGTTATTGCCTGTCCTGTCAGTATCACTTGACAAAATTATCAACAAAACCAAATGGTGTCTATGGCTGAAGAAAAATGAATGAATTATAATTTGAAAATGAAGGAAGATTTTTTAGAAATATCATATAGCTATGTTCCAGTGCTATTAAAATTAAGGGGATTCTGGCAAGAAAAGATAATATTTATATCTTTCCTGCTGAAAATAAAAATGATATAAACCATAAACTCACAAACCAATTGGTGATTCATGACTCAAATTTAATAAAAAAAGTAGACCATTTGGATAAGAAACAATATGACATAACCAATTTACAATTAAACATTGGGGATTATACATTTATATCACAATTCTCTGTTTGATCCCTATGGAGTGATTAAGGTGACATTATTCTGGGTCCACCCTAGACAAAAAAATTGGGCTCCATCCTAAATACGAAGAATATTTTAACATGTTTCTATGGGAAGAAAAAAAACACTACACGACATTACATTGAAGTCAGATTCAATAACACCAAAAAACATACAAGATATCTCAAAATTAATTCTTCAAGAAAGAACAATGTAAACTTTGAAACGGGAACGGACACTGTTACCCATTTTGTAGAGATAGCAAAAAAGTGACCCGATTTTGAAAAGGGGTGATCTATAACACACATATTTTTTAGAGTATAGTTTTTGGCACTTTAAATTTTTTTATGTACATTATGTTTTAGAATGGTAGTGATTTTCATGTTCATTTAAAAAATTGGTAATTATGCATCAGGCCATTTCTTTAAAAGACCTATTTTTTGACTTTAAATTTTTTAATGTATGAAATGTAAATAATTATTTTTTAAATTTAATAATTTTTGAAATGGTCTTGTTCTTCATATCTTCTTGTTTATTATTATTAATTTTTTTTTTTTTAGTGAGTTTTATGTTTTGTATATTTAAAGAAGAAGGTCGATATTTTGAATTTTCGATATTCTACATATTTATACATAGTTAATTAATATTTCAATCCAAATGAAATAATTGTCTATAAAAAACAATAATTTTTAACAATTGATGAAAAAAACCATTTTTAACATAAATATAACTAAAAAACTACAAGTTTTGATAATTTTTTGTAAGTTTTTGCTAGAGATGAGATGTCAAAATCACAATTTTTATAGGAATATTTTAACTAAAAATGGTTAAATAATAGTTTTTTTTTTTTTTTATGAATTTCATGTCAAAACATAATAATAAACACTGTTTTTTTCAAAAAATAATGATTAGCATAAAAATGAATGTGAAAATTACATAATACAAATATTGAACACATAACAACCTTAATGTTCCATGTAAATTAATATTAATCAAATAAAAAACATAATACAGAAAGAAAAACCAGCAACGTAAAAGCGAGACGAAATTCTTAGTTGGGTAATTCCATTTGATGAATTTGAAGTAATAGGGCGATTGTGAGAATCGCCCTCGCCTCATTTTTCTCGTTGATATGATGACAGCATCCAAGAGGTGGTAGGGCGAGGGTGATTCTTAGAATCACCCTATTACGTCTTCCTCATTGATGGATACCATTAGAACCGCTTCCTGAGTGATGGATACCATTATTGGTTGACCATGGTCTGCTTCCTTTCTGTTTGTGCCAACTTCCATGAAAAACAGAGGATGGGAGAGAAATGCTAAAGTGCCACTATTAGAATTTTGAATGAGAGTGTGAGAATGCATTACACAATGCAAGGGTGTTGTTTATTTGGGAAATTTTAAGTTAAATTTTTTTCAAGAAATTTAATTCCGAGAGATTTTGAATAATTTTTTTTGTGGAAATGGATTTCTCAAAATTGATTATTGTAATTTAAATTTTGAAGAATTTCGAACATTTTTCAATATCTTAAAAAAAATATTCTACCATTTTCCAAACAAAATTGTAACCCCATACAATTGTAGTACAATTTGCATTCTAATTCCCTATGGATGTCGGCTGTGGAAGTCAGCTCACCTTCAAAACCATAACGACGTCTGAGTTGCTTGTCATAGGATGTAGCTATCGAAATAAGCAATCAACGGTGATCGACAAGGATCCAATCCACAGAAAGTGATAGCTGACAAAGGTGCAAATAACATTCCTTCCCTTCACTATCATTAATAATGAAAAACTGATAACATTTCCTATTTGCACCACAGAAAAAGATTCATAAAAATGTGTTGAGGTTGAAGCAACTGCTCTTCTATCTATTTTTTAAATCAGACATTGGGCTTTGACAAGTAGGGTTTGGATCTTAGCATGGTCTATGTAGACCTTATTTTGTTGAGCGGCTATATGATACATGTCTTCTATACAAGATTTATATTCTCCTAAAACAAAACAATAAATGCCGACATTATTATAATTATGAGATGTTAAAGTAATATTCTCTCATAACAAAACAATAAATATTTCCCTTTTTTTAAATAAATAAGTTTTCTTTCTTAATACTTATTTTAGTGATATAATTGATTATTTTGAAATGCCAAAATGTAATATTTCCTATTACATATCTCCCATCTCCAAAAAGCAATTGAGCAAGGAGTCATAAGTGGCATAAAATGTTAAACCCAACTAGTGTTTACATATAAAGATAAACAATAGTACAGATACAAGCGTCTCATTGTACTTCACTGAACCCAAAATCACATGTCAATCCTCGTTATGTCTTAGAAAAGAAATTATGTGTATAGTGAAATTAACGTCTGGTTTAGATAGAAAAGGCAAGTGCTTTGAAACAAAACCTTTGACATTATTAGAATAGTTGATTAGATGTGAAAGTATATTTATCTATTCCCAAACAATAAATGCACTCATTTTCGTGTCACAATTTTTTAAATAAATGAATATTTGTCATCCTAATGATATTACTTGAACGAGGTTTTGTCTATTGCATCCGTAGAAGTGATAAGAGTTAGAGACCTATTTGGAGTCACACTAAAAACAAAATTCTTAGGAGGGAGATTCTGAGAATCGCCCTCGCCTTGTTTTATGACAGAATCCAAGAGGTGGCGGGGCAGGGGTGATTCTCAGAATCACCCTCCTAAGAATTTCGTCCACTTCGACATGTCCATGCCATCATTTATTCCATTTAATACTGAGAGGGTTCACTATGACCTGAACTCTCCATGTACCTAATTTTTAAACTGTATTATATGAAAAAGTAAATATGAATAATAATGATAAATAGACAGAATTAGAGATGTACAAAAGTTAATATTCGCATGGATATTTGTTGGTTATTTTCGCTAGCAGCTTCCACCAACGCAATCCATTCGAATCTCTTTGTGTGGCCAGTGATTCAACCACTCTTTATTTCACCCTGGCATGCCTACTTGCGAATGGTCATTGTCGATTTTCTTGTTGGTTTGAGTGGTCTTTTGATCCAGAAAAATGAGTTGGTTTCAATGGTCTTTTGATCCAAAAGGTATTAAGGCGAATTAAGGAAGTGCCATGGTATTTATTCCTCAGTACATAGTGGCGATCCAAAGAGAAATCAATCTGACAGGAATTTGTTAGATTGTAACCAATAATAAGAGGGAATGCCACATAATAATAAAGATGACTAAAATTTCAACCAAATGTAAACAAAAACTGATCTAACATGTTCAAGATATTCGATCACGAAAATAAAATTTCCATGTCCATGCCTGCATTCCAACATCTCGCCATCTCGAAGGCTGGGATCGTGCCAATCCAATATAGACAGTATATATTCAACTTTCTCTAGGCTGGGATCGTGCCAATCCAATATAGACAGTATATATTCAACTTTCTCTACTTTAATTCTAAAGAAATCTACCCTAAGTTTTGAAAGGTTAAATGATTATAAGGTAACATTATGTTGATTGTTTACAGAGTAGCGTGTGTGAAAGTAGGAGGAATGAGGTTCACCATTAATGGCAACTACTACTTCTACCTCATCCTCCTTACTAATGTCGGTGGAGACGACGCGGTGGAAAACGTGAAGGTGAAGGGGTCGAATATGAGACGAAATTCTTAGGAGGGCGATTTTGAGAATCGCCCTCGCCTCGTTTTTCTTGCCGATGAGACAAAATTCTTAGGAGGGTGATTTTGAGAATCATCCTCGCCTCGTTTTTCTTGCTGATGAGACGAAATTCTTAGGAGGGTGATTATGAGAATCATCCTTGCCTCATTTTTCTTGATGATATGATGACAGAATCAGCAAGAAAAACAAGGCGAGGGCGATTCTCAGAATTGCCCTCCCTCCTTAGAATTTCGTCTCAATTTTATGTTGCAATATAGAAAAGGAAACACATGAAGGTGAAAACAAGACTGTACGTGGAGTGGAAACACTGAGTTATATGGAAAGAATTGATCTCCTTGAGCTACACTTTTAGACCTAGGTTTAAACCTAAAAGAAACTACAAAAATGAGTGATTTATATGATGCATAACTTTTCAATTCAGCCTTATTACCTTCACAACTATATTGTTTCTCGAGCTAAGAACTCTCACACAAGTGAGTGCTAATAACTAAACGAAGGCCCAACCTATTCAAAACACTAGGTCGGTCATAAGAGACGAGTTGTAGATAGCAATATCTCCCAAAGCATGGTTATAACACGCGTCTACAACATTAATCCAAGCCAGTGCGATATAACATAAGCAATAAGAAAGGGGATCTAATCCTCTCATTCGACCAGGCATATGTGAAACATTTTGTTGAGAAAATGGGAAAAACCATCATTACAAAGGCTTGGAAATTATTGTGTAGTTGAACGTGCTCCCGTTTCGTGGATACCCTATATGATAAAATTGAAATTAAATTTTAACTTGAAAAAAATTACCTTAAAATTTCCCGAATAAACAACACCCTTTCATTGTGTAATGCATTCTCACGCTCTCATTCAAAATTCTAATAGTGGCACTTCAACATTGCTCTCGCATCCTCTATTTTTCATGGAAGTTGGCACATGCAGAAAGGAAGCAGACCATGGTCAAACAATAATGGTATCCATCACTGAGGAAGTGCTTCTAAGGGTATCCATCACAGTAGGGTGATTCTGAGAATCGCCCTTACCCCGCCACCTCTTGGATTCTTTCATCATATGAGCAAGAAAAACGAGGCGAGGAAGATTCTCAGAATCGTCCTCCTAAGAATTTCGTTTTTAGCGAATCACCCTCCTAAGAATTTCGTTTTTAGTGCGACTCCAAAATTAGGTCTCTAACTCCTATCACTTCTATGCACGCGGTAGACAAAACCCCGTTCAAGTAATATCGTTAGGATGAAAAATATTCATTTATTTAAAAATTTGTGACATGAAAATGAGTGCATTTATAGTTTGGAAATATATAAATATACTTTCACATCTAGTCAATTATTCTAACAGTGTCAAAGGTTTTGTTTCAAAGCACTTGTCTTTTCTATCTAGACTAGCCGTTAATTTCACTATATACATAATTTATTTTCTAAGACATAACAAGGATTGACATGTGATTTTGGGTTTAGCGAAGTACAATGAAATGCTCGTATCTATACTATTGTTTATCTTTATATGTAAACACTATTTGGCTTTAACATTTTATGCCACTTATTACTTCCCGCTCAATTGCTTTTCGAAGATGGGAGATATGTAATAGGAAATATTACATTTTGGCATTTCAAAATAATCAATTATATCACTAAAATAAGTAATAAGAAAGAAAACTTATTTATTTAAAAAAAGGGAAATATTTATTGTTTTGTTCCGAGAGAATATTACTTTCACATGTCATAATTATAATAATATCAACATTTATTCTTTTTTTTTAGGAGAATATATATGTTGTACAGAAGCCATGTATCGTATATCCACTCAACAAAATAAGGTCTACATAGACCATGCTGAGATCCAAACCCTGCTTGTCAAAGCCCAATGTCTGATTTTAAAAATAGATAGAAGAGCAGTTGCTTCAACCTCAACCCATTTTTATGAATCTTTTTTGTGGTGCAAATGAGAAATGTTATCAGTTTTCATTATTAATGGTAGTGAAGGGAAGGAACTTTATTTTCACCTTTGCCGGCTATTGCTTTCTGTGGATTGGATCCTTGTTGATCACCATTGATTGCTTATTCTGATAGCTACATCCTACGACAAGCAACTCAGATGTCGTTATGGTTTTGAAGGTGACCTCACTTCCACAACTGATGTCCATAGGGAATTAGAATGCAAATTGTACTACCATAGTATGGGGTTACAATTTTGTTTGGAAAATAGTAGAATATTTTTTTTAAGATATTGAAAAATGTTGGAAATTTTTGGAAATTTAAATTACAATAATCAATTTTGAGAAATCCATTTCCACAAAAAAAATTATTCAAAATCTCTCGGAATTAAATTTCTTGAAAAAAAATTTACCTTAAAATTTCCCGAATAGACAACACCCTTGCATTGCGTAATGCATTCTCATGCTCTCATTCAAAATTCTAATAGTGGTACTTCAGCGTTTCTCTCACATCCTCTGTTTTTCATGGAAGTTGGCACAGACAGAAAGGAAGCAGACCATGGTCAACCAATAATGGTATCCATCACTGAGGAAGTGCTTCTAATGGTATCCATCACTGAGGAAGAAGTAATAGGGCGATTCTAAGAATCGCCCTCGCCCCGCCACCTCTTGGATTCTGTCATCATATCAACAAGAAAAATGAGGCGAGGGCGATTCTAACAATCACCCTCTTACTTCAAATTCGTCAAATGGAATTACCCAACTAAGAATTTCGTCTCACTTTTATGTTGCTGGTTTTTCTTTCTGTATTATGTTTTTTATTTGATTAATATTAATTTACATGGAACACTTTAGTAATATATTACATGTAAATTAATATTTCAAAGAAATGAAATATTAATTTACATGTAATACATTTCTTTGAAAGATGTTTAAAATGTCTTTAGTTTCTTGGACCAGGAGGTTATTGCAAGTGAATATGTAATGTATGAAAATACAAATATTTCATTATGAATCCACTTTTATTATTCATAAAGCGAAAAATAAAATGAAGCTTTCTACCTGCCTGCCATTCTCCTATACATGTTATGTGTTTTTAGTTAACTATTTTAGTTGGACACTTAGGAAAGAAAAATGTTATTCTACCAAAAACATTAGTGTGTTTTTTTCCTCATCAACAACTGTTTTTTCGCCCATAAAAATTCAGTTTTACTAGCATTTTTTAAAATTGTTGAAAATTGTTCGTAAAAAAAATCGTCGTTCTAGTATCAACACTTTTTCGTTTTCAAGGTTTTTTTTGCACGAAAATTTCGTTTTCACTGCCATTTTTAAAACATGTTCAAAATTAACCCTAAAAAAAACCATCATTCCAGTATACACACATTTCGTTTTTAGCACTGTTTTTTTATGTTTTTTTGGGGTTTTTTGGCGAGAGTTCCGGTTTTGAGTTTATAGTTCCTGTTTCAATGTTTACATTGTTAAAGTCAAAAATTGGGAAAACTATGAAAAAGGAAGTTGACAAAATTATAGCTAACAAAAATGAAGAAATTTGTTAGCTTAAGGACCACAATGAAAAATTATTTACTTACACAGATTAAGAAGCTTATGAAGGATAATAAGTCATTGGAAACCAAAGTACAACAACATATTGAGAGGGAAGCATGAAAATCTTTATATGTAAGAATGTAAGTTGAGGAAAAATGAACAAATATCAATCTAGTCAATATCACAACTTAAGAATATGAAAAACCAATTGAAGTAAAAATGTATTCAGATGTTGTAGTTCAAATGACAAATTTCAAGTGAAGACCCAACAATTAGTCAAGTAAATTCCGTACATGAAGGAAATTAGATACTTCAAGTAAATCAAGAAATTTCCCCAAAAAATATAAGGGGAAATAAGATCACAAGAACTCATTATCAATACCCAAATCATAAAATCATAAATCTCAACTATTGTGAAAATCCATATCACTTAGACTAGAGACAAGTGACTTATGTTTCAAAGAATATCAATGTCACCATAATTCAGTCTTATGATATCAATTCATCCCAAGTTTCTAGTAATCACAAGATTCCACAAAAAAAATTTTGTAATGGTTAGACTGTTTCATAATAGTACAATTCTATACTAGACTTAGAAGTTCATATCATTTTGTATCATCAAAGTGTTGAAGAATGTAACTAGTTTTAGTCTTCATAATTGTATTTGTCAAAAGAAAAATTTATTGTAAAAGAAAAATATTTTTGAAGCATGGGTTTCATGCTCTTTTATTTATTTTCTAGGTCATAGGCTCCATTGAAGGATTCTGTCAAAAGAGTCTTTGTCATGTTTATTAGACCTTTCTTGGGTATTTGTGTCATGTAAATAAATTTATTTTTGAGTCAAAAGTGTCATTTGTCACCTCCTCACCAAGTTAGCCTTGTCTTGGAGAAGTCAACCAAGAAGGAGGGAATTTGAACCAGCAGAAGCAGTATAAATAGGGGCAACTCGACTCATTTGAAGCACACACTCACAAGTTCAATCTACAAGAGAAAGCGGACAAAAAAGAACAAATTGTAGACGAAGAAGACCTAATTGAAGGAAGAAACAAAATCAAAGTCTTGGGCATATGTCTCTCACATGTATGAAGTATTCTAGGGTTCCTAGAAAAGCAGTTGGGGGGCCGAAATTATGGATTGAAGCTCTATTTGGAGAGCTGACACTTGGAGGCTGGCATAATACATCTACTTGAAGGAGGGGATGACTTGGCGATTTGAGGAGGTCTTTGTCTAAGTTAAAAGGGTCTTGGATTGTCTAATTTTGATTTGAATCTACTAGTGGAAGAGTTGGACTGGGTTTCCCCCTAGATAGGGGTTTTTCCCTCGCTGAGTGCCTATATATTGTGTTCCTTGTTCTCATGATATTCCTACATGCATTAATTTATCAACAAGGCATCAGAGCTAAGGTGAAAGAAGAACTATTTGAAGATCACCTTGTTGGCTATCATTTGAAGGAAGGAAAAACAATATTGGAAGAAAATATAACTCTCTCAATGGAAATTTATTTGAAGATGGGACGCAATATCATGAAAATTGCAGGAAGCTTGGTTAGAAGGATCATCTATAATCTATTTATAAGATTCAAGAGTGGAGGATTCTTGAATGCACTTATAGGTACACTTGATGATGAAAATGCATGGATTATTGATAGTGGAGCCTCAGGACATATGAGAGGAGAAAGTGGACAAATTCACTCTTTCAAAAGGATCATTGACACATGCAGTGGAGCTTGTAGACAACAAAAACTATGCAGTCAAGGGCCTTGGATCTACGTCATTGAAGCTAGAAAGTGGAGAAAAGCTACACTTCAACAACATCCTCTATGTCCCAGGTTTGAAAAACAATTTATTTTCCATTTCTTTTTTAGAAGATATAGGAGATAGTCGCTTTCATAAATAGTAAAGTTTTGGTTTGGGGAAAAGATTCTAGTTTTGAGAAGGCAATGATTATTGGGATTCACGAAGGAAGATTATATAGAATTATAACTCCATCTCCTCAAATCCTTATTCATATGGAAATTAGTCCCATCAAACTTTGGCATAGAATATATGGACATATTCATTACAAGATAATACCCTTTCTAAGTCAAATGGTGAAGGGCATCCCCAACATAAAGGAGGACTATGAAGGAGTATGCAAGGGATGTGCCTTGGGAAAGAATACTAAGAAACCCTTTACAAGCATTAATACAAGGTCTAAGGAGACATTAGAACTTATTCATTCTGTTGTAGGTGGGCCCATGTCTAATAAATCTCTTGGAGGTCACCAATATTATGTGACCTTCATTGATGCTCACTCTAGAAAGACATGGCTCTATCTTCTCAAGACAAAGGATGAAGTATTTGAGAATTTCAAGGAGTTTAGATCTGAAGTTGAGACCATGACTGAAAGAAAGATAAAAACTTTGAGATCCGACAATGGAGGTGAATACACTTGAAAGGAATTATAACATATTGCAAAGAAGCAGGCATTAAGAGGGAGCTCATTGTTCCCTACAACCTTGAACATAATGGAGTGATTGAAAGGAAAAATCGAACCATTGAATAATGCATAAGGACTATGATATTTGTCAATACCTACCAAAATTTCTATGGGGAGAAGAAATCATGATAATAGTGTACATACAAAATAGAATTTCTCACAAAATCCTTGATAATATAACCCCAAAAGAAGCATTCTCAAGGAAGAAGCCATGTGTAGACCATCTATGAATATTTGGATATCCTACATACATTCATGTTCCAAATGAAAAGAGAAAGAAGTTATATTCTACAAGTATAAAATGTATCTTCGTTGGTTATAGGCTTTCATAAAAGGCTTATAGAATCGACATCAAAGAAGATACACAAATTGAAGTTAGAAGAGATGTTATATTTGATGAAAATCATGCCTACAAGAGATCCAAGGATATACCAATCGAGTCTAATGAAGAAAATGTACCATTTTGAAGAAGAAGAGAAACATGACAAGTCACCTACAGACCTAGAGGAAGAAGGACCAAGTGAATCCATTCAACCTACAATTGGTTAAATTGGTTAAAAGTGAAGAAGAGGCCAAATTGGTTAAAAGCTACACTTGAAGATGCCAAAGGACATGGAGCAAAAAAGGAACTTTTAGAAAAAGAAAAAGACCAAAAATATTCTCAGGGTATGCAAAACATATGACAAATTTAATTAAAGTAGAACCAACTACCTTTGAAGAAGTTGCTCATCAAGAAGAATGGAAGAAAGCAATGCAGGAAGAATACCAATCTATCATGAAGAATGGGGTTTGGGAAATCGTTCCTAGACCTACTGAAAAATCTGTTGTCACTTCCAAATGCATTAACAAGACCAAACATGCCACTAATGGAATCATGGAAAAATACAAAGCAAGATTTGTTGCAAGAGGTTTCTCTCAAAAGGAAGGAATAATTATGAAGAAAACTTTGCTCCCACTACTAGGTACACTACTATTACATCTTTGGTTTCGCTAGCTACAACTATGGGATGGAATATCCATCAAATGGATGTTAAACCAACGTTTCTAAATGGAGCCATTGACGAGGAAGTATATATTGAACAACCATAAGGATTTGAGATAAATATAAGGGAAACTCATGTTTGTAGACTAAAGAAAACTCTATATGCTTGAAGCAAGCTCCTAGGACTTGGTACACAAGAATGGATGCCTATTTTTCAAGGATTGGTTTTGTCAAAATATATGTTATTGCAAACCTCTACATGAAGATAGTGAAGAATGAACCAATCATTATACTTATATATGTGGATGATTTATTTATTACAAGTGTGGAGCGCATAATTCCAAAATGTAAGAAGTTTCTAGCGGTTGAATTTGAAATGAAATATTTGGGACCCATGCACTACTATTTGGGCTTGGAAATTTGGTAGAAACCTGATGAGATATATATTGGTCAAGGAAAGTACATAATAAATATGTTACAAAATTTTGGTATGATGGATTCCAAGCCTCTGACTACTCCCATGATCACAAATCTAAAGATGTTGAGAAGCTCTAACTCTAGTCTGGTTGATCCTACAAGCTATCGTGAGTTGGTGGGCTCTTTGATGTAATTGGTGAATACCAAACCTGACATATGCTTGCTGTAAAGATTCTTAGTCAATTTCAGTTGGAGCCTCATCATGACCATTGGATAACTCCCAAACATATTTTGAGATATCTACATGGAACAATTCATCAATTCCTGAAGTATGATGGGAAGGAGATTACATTGATATGTTTTATCGATTCCGATTGGGGTGGCAGTGAGACTGATGGAAGAAGCACTACCACTAGCTATTTCAGTTTTGGATTTGTAATGGTTTCATGGATGAGTAGAAAACAAGATCCTATTGCTTTAAGTAGTTTTGAACTTGAATATGTTGTTGCATGTGAAGTAAGAAAATAAGCAGTCTGGTTAAGAAAACTCTTGTCCAATTTCTTTGGAAGGCCACTAGATCCTACAATGATAAATTATGATAATCAAAGTAGCATCAATATGTCTGAAGACCCCTTGTTTCATGCCAGGATGAAGCATATCAATAATAAGTACCACTATATTAGAAGTTTGGTGCAGGATGGGGTCATAAACCTATAATATAGTATGACAGATGAACAAGTAACTAACATGTTGACACAATCCCTTCCAAATAAAAAGTTCAATTATTTTAGAAGCATGCTTGGATTGGTTGATATTACATATTTAGTAGATAGGGAGAGATGGAGTATCTTGGGGTGATAAGATGCTTGGGAGAACATCTGGCTGACCTATGATTATGTCTAAATCCTGAAGTAGGGAGGGTGGCATTGGTCTTGGAGCTCCAACCTCTAATATGCACTTAGATCCCTAGGTTGGTGTTAGAGCTAAACCCTGATGGTACCTAGAGTGGCTAAAGCTCGGAACACACCTTAGTCCCACCCGGTTAGATACCTTGGTCAAGTATCTAATCTGTAGCACTGCGTGTGCTATGACTCTTCATAGAGCATATCATTTTAAGATCTTCCACGTACCTTTGTATATATGTAATTATGAATACCTCCATAGTTAAGAGGGAGTGTTGAAGAAAGTAACTAGTGTCGATCTTCATAATTGTATTTGTCAAAAGAAAAAAATATTGCAAAAGAAAAATATTTTTGAAGCATGGGTTTCATGCTCTTTTATTTATTTTCTAGGTCATAACCTCCATTGAAGGCTTCTAGGTTTTTTCATGAGTCAAAAGAGTCTTTGTCACATTTATTAGACAAATCTTGAGTATTCATATCATGTAAAGAAATTTATTTTTGAGTAAAAAGTGTCATTTGTCACCTCCTCACCAAGTCGGCCTTGTCCTAGAGAATTCAACCCAAAAAGATGGAATTTGACCCAGCAAAAGCAATATAAATAGGGGCAACTTAACTCATTTGAAGCACACACTCACACGTTCGATCTACAGGAGAAAGAGGATAAAAAAGAGCGTGAATTGCAGAAGAAGATGACCTAATTGAAGGAAGAAACAAATTTGAATTTTTAGAAATCTATCTCTCACATGTGAAAAGTCTTATAGGGTTTTTGGATGAGTAGCTAGGTGTCGAAATTCAGAAGTAGCTGCAACTCCAAAATTATGTAGTTGGGGGACCGAAATTATGGATTGAAGCTACATCTGGAGAGATGACACTTGGAGACTTTGGCAGAATACATATACTTGAAGGAGGGGTTGGCTTAATTGGAGGAGGTATTTGTCTAGGTCAAAAGGGTCTTGGATCGTCTCATTTTGAATTGAATCTACTAGTGGAAGAGTTGGATTGGGTTTTCCACTAGATAGGGTTTTGCCCTGGCTGAGTGCCTATATCTTATGTTCCTTGTTCTCATGATCTTCATACAAATTATTTTGGTAATTTATTGATGAAAGATAACATAATAAAGAAGTAAAAAAACCAACATAATTCACAAGTAATTGTCAAGAAAAAAGGAATCATACCCTGATTCCTACATGCATTGATTTCTCAACACAAATAAGATGACAAGACATGATGAGACATAAAAATATATCAAGCATTGCCATCAATAAGCTTTGAGGACAAATATTTTCTAAAGGGGAAGACAATGTTATGAATATAAATAGTTAATAATTAATAATTAATCGATAATAATGATTAGTATATTGAAGAGGCATGTCTCTAATGACGTGAAGGGGCACCTTGCCTAGTATATAATCAAATCCCTCATTTGTAAACACATCACATCATATCTCTTGTACATTTAACATTATTATATAAATATACTACTTGTCTGATAATGGTAATTTACATATTCCAAATATTTTGAATATTCTATTGTGTATACGAACTTTGTTTATTACATATATTTCACTGAGATTGTTGCCACTAAGCCAAGGATACAAATAGATGGGTCTAGAAAACCATAGCCCTATATTCATTGCGTATCTAAATTTTTTCGGTTAATTTGAAATTTCACCTCATCATCTATAACCCTCAAGTTTTCCCTCACAAAAGCATAAGAAATTTATCTAGATCCTCTCGAATCAAGATAAAGAAGATACCTTAACCACCTTTTGTTATGCTATTTAATGGACAAAACCATAAAGTTTAATTAATGTAGAATTTGTGGCTTAAAACTCTTAAGTAAGAACCAAATCATTTAGTGAGAAGAATCTATAACAAGTGATATACTAATGCATATTTTCCACCCCTTTTTTAATTGTACTACAACATGTATAACTAGTATGCCACATCAAAATAGATTTGGCACTTAAATACATTTGATAATGACCCTTGTAGCTTCTTCTATTGCTTCATTCATTGTGTAAGAGTTCTCACTACTAAAGGTTTCAAAAGAAGGGTCTAGGAATCCTTTGCAAAACATTTATTAGCTTTTAGGACATCTAAATTAGCCATAAAAGTTCCCATTGATAATTATTTGCTATGCTTCATCCTTTCAAGAATAGATCATCTTTTTTGAAAGAAGGGAATGGTAATATCTATAACTTACACATTCATTGCCAACTTAAGAGACGTCTTGTAGAGCAAGAATTGCGATAAGAATTCTCAACGATGTTCAAGTGCATTCATAGATTAAAGACTATTCTCAAGCATAAAGCATGTTTGTCACTAGGTTGTCGAGTGGCTTTTGTTATTATTTGTTCTAACATGACATAGATTCATTTGGGCTTCTAATCTCCTTTGCTCATTTGGATTGGAAAATGATTTCTTGTTTATCTTTGATCAAGTCCACCATGAACTACTTCAATTCTCAGCTAGTGACATCTGATATAGAGGGAATTATGTGAACTACTTGGTGATCTATATGTATTCTCTTAGCCAATTAAGTTGCCGAGGCTGGCTAACTTGATAACTCGCCACACTCGGTATCAAGAATACTTAATAGGGACTTGGAATTGTGATGACCGCCAAAACTAGATCTACAAATAAGTTATAATGGAGACATAATTTAAATTGTATTATGGCATTTGTATCTATCGGAATGGAAGATGTTGGATAAACCTTGATCATATGAACATACCATGAAAGAGAGAACTAGGAGGGAAGAGACAAGTCAAGGAGTGGTGCCTAGATCAAGGAAGCTTTGGAGTTTCCACAATTAATGTATGGAGCCATATTTGATCATGTATTCGGTAATGAGATGTTGTCTAGGGTTGTGGGGGCTTTGAGGGAAATTGCAATAGGGACTATAGTTGACATCAAATATGGTCATGGAAATGACCTTAGAGCAACTAGGGTGATTGTTATGATGTGTTTTAATGCTTTCAAGTATCTTGATGTAATTTTGTGCTTAGTATCATAATGATTATCATTATAACATCATTTTTGGGGCACATGTACATGTAACATGGCCTTAATGAACTTTTGTAATATTTCACGTGTGCACATGGAGATAGTTTTGTTAATTTGGTGGTGACCTATCTCACAGGAAACGGTAACCTACACTCATATAAGTAATTCTCATCCACTATTTTTTCCTTATCTCTTGATGAACTTATTATCAACCTTTATGGATTTGTTAATATCCTCCTTTGATTGTCTTATGATCAAGGGTTCAGGTTTCTCCTAGTTACTATCAATTGAGGCAATTGGTCTTGAATGAAGAAAGAGTGAAGAGTGTCTTAAAGTATTGATCGTTAGCTTGAACCTTGGCATCCTTTGGCTAGATCCTTAAGAGTTGTATGAATCTCATTTGAGCTTCATACATGTGTGTGCTTTAGATATTGCAATTACAATTGTTATATGAAGAATAAGGCCTTGCTTCCATGAATGGTTCCCCACCTCGGGGTTTTACGATGTGAATTTCTTATCTCCTCTCTCTTAATTGATAATGTTATAAATATAAAAAGCAAAGAATAAAAAACTAATAAAAAAACAAATAATAATAATAATTGAAACATCACGATATGAAAAGACATGACTCATTTAAAGGGACACCCACTTGGATTATTTATATGGGGCCTGTTAGTGTCAGTCTTTCCAGCCTTCCTCCAGTGATCAAATATGTTCTTACAAAGTGGTTTCAGAGTGTTAAGGTCAAATTTCGTCATTTCAAAGAGTTTCAAGCAAAATTTGGTCACTAGGCATTAGGTCTAGGGTTTGTTTTCACTCCTTCTAAAGTTGCCCAAATGTCAGCCTATGTCACTATTCAGCTGAGTCTATCACCATTCATAGGGTTTTCATTATCATGTCAGTGTCTAATGAGTCATTTTACATCTTGTTCATGCTTCAGTTGTGCCTTGGCAAGTTCATTTCCCTCTCCTAGGGTTTGAAGCCAATTTCTCCTGGACAGTCAAATCAATGGAAAAACTTGTTTCCTGATGTTCATACACCTTCCTTCTTAAAGTCCATATCATATACTCCCAACACTCAAGATCCCCCAAAATCTTTCATTTTTTGCCCAAACCCTAGTTTCTAGCTCCCAACCTGGCAATTTTCTAGGTTGGGCCTGTGTTTTGCCCTTTTGGACCCCTTCCCCTCACTCAATCTCTGAGATTCCACTTTCCCTGCTTCCTAACATCCCTCCCCACTCCCAAAAATTTCCCCAAGAATTTAGAAGCCCCCTATCCCCTTCATTTCGCTTCGACCAAATTCCTTGTTTCACACATCGGGGCAAGTTTCACTCAAATGATGTTTCAGAGCAGTCAGAGATGGATTTTGGGAAACTGAGAGAGGTTTTTGTCCATAACATGCCAAATAAGAAAAACCTCTTTCAATTTTTACACAGGTGTCATGGTTTGAGAGAAATGTCAAAATTATCGGCGAGAACGAAGGTGCTCCAAGGAAGGTTGGCCAAAACACAAAAACGAAAGAAAATGCCCGATCCACTCCAAATTTTGGCCAAAGCCTCTTTGGCTGAGCATGGTACTTGATTGGAGACTCCCAGCCCAAATTTCAAGAAATTTGGAGAAAATTTTGTCATTTGTGAATTTTTTGTGCCATTTACAGGTTTTTCCCGTGTCATGTCCGCGTCCCGAGCGCGGACGTTTTGAAGGACTGCTCGGAATTTTGAAAACTTGGCATTTTTGGAAAGGGCATGAAAGAGAAAAATTACCAATACTTGGGAGAAGCCTGATTTTGAGATTTGAGCCTCCAAAAGCTCAAAATACATCAAAAAAATGACTTTCTGCCCACTTTTTAAGTTGCAGCCCACTTTTTGAGTTGCAGAAAGTGACCTTGGGAGAAATGGTTTTTTAGGGGGAAAAACAACTCCAAATGCAGAAATTCCACTTGGGATGGAAAGTAGATAGACCAAGCTTTCCAATGAGCCATCTTGCACCTGATTTGGACCAGTGGAACCCACTCAAAAGTTGCTGCAAAGGTGCGCGGCAGTGAGAGCCAGGGGGCGCGGCAATGAGAGCTAACTTTGCCAAAATTGACCTTTTTTGGTCAAAAAACACTGTTTTGACTATGGTTGATTATTTTTACTTGTAGATGACGGATAAATGTAATATTTTCATGGCACTTTGATAGATTTTACCTCTCTTTACTCTTCTAGAAGCTTCCTTGATGTAAAAAGTGAATAATTAATGCATGGATCAGTTAGCTAAGTAATAGAGGCAAGTTGTTGAGCTGCCTATTATCTAGTGCTTAGTTTGGAATTAGTTCAAACTGCTCCTAGAAGGATGAGCTCGACCCCTAGGGGTAAGGGAAGAGGTTAGCTTGCCTATATTATGTGTTTTCTTAGTCATTTTGAGAGGTTGGAAGGTTGAACTCTTGTGGGAGAAAGTTTCATTGTATATTGTGCATCTATCTTTGCAATTTAAAGAGGAAGAAGGCCAGGGTTTTGCAGACATCCTTGTGGATTCTTGTGGATTGTAGTGTTGATGGTGTGTTCTCTACATGTT
>APFE030297625.1:97742-149138 GCA_000404065.3 Pinus taeda
ATTTTGTCATTTGTGAATTTTTTGTGCAATTTACAGGTTTTGGCTTCTCAAAGGGTCTCGCCCCCCGCGAGACCTTTTTTCATCGTAGCTCCGTTTGGAAAAAACTCAGGATTTTTGGATTTGGCATGAAAAGTTACACTTGCTCATCCATTAGTAAGAAATTTCATCAAGTTCTGGGCCTCCAAAAGGTCAAAATGCATACAAAATTTGACTTTCTGCCCCTTTTTTGAGTTGCAGAAACCAGTCTTGGGAGAATTAAGTTTTGACAAGGCAAATGACCTCCAAATTCAAAAATTCCAGTTGGGTTGGAAAGTAGACTCGTAGAACTTTCCAACGAGCTATCCTGCACCCAATTCTGATAACGGGAAGGCCTCCAAACAGAGCTGCAAAAGTGTGAGACCCTTTGAGAAAATGTGTGCGACCTTTTGAGGAAATTTTGCCAGATTGGACCAGTTCAGCCCAGAAATTCCAGTTTTGACCTTTTTTGACTTTCTAAGGTTAATGATGATCTTAATGGATGTAATTTTGACACTTTTTGGATACTTTTAATCTTGTTTAACTCTTCTAGAAGATTCATTCATGAAAAAGGTAAAAATTAAATGAATGAATTGGTTTCCTAGCTTATAGAGGCAAGTTGTTTGACTGCCTAGATTTTAGTGCTAAGTTTAGAAGTGGTTGAAACAACTCCTAGGATGATGAGCTCGACCCCTAGAGGCTAGGGAATGGGTTGGCATGGTCTATATTATGTATTTTCTCAATCATTTTCAAGGGTTGGAAGGTTGGACTCTTGAAGGAGAAAACTTCTATTGTATTACTCATTGTATCTCTGCAATTTTTGGCTAAGGAAGATCAGGGTTTTGCAGTCCTTTTTGGGATTCTTGTGGTTACATGTATTGATGGTGTGCTTCTCTTTGTACTTGTAAGTTTGTTATGTGAATCATCTTCTCACTTTTTCTTCTGCAAATTAGGCAAATGAAGTGTTAAGGTAGAATTCATGGTTGTTATGCTCTGCCTTTAAGTTTGCTTAATATCAATGTTTTCAGCTGTTTAAGGAGGATTCAAAGTCATTGTTTGCCCTCCTTAGCTCCTCACCTGTCTTTCTCATCCATTCACTTCAGCTAAAGGCATCAATACGGTCTCCTACCTCGCCCCAAAGAACCCCCTGCAAAAAACTGTGTCCAATCCCCGCACCCAAAATTGCCTCTCCCCAATTTTCCACCAAAAGCCCAAAAATTTTAAAATCAATCATTCTAATCAGTTTACTAGCCTAATATCAGTGTTACTTTGTTGGTCATCTCCCTAATTGAAGATTTTCTGAGAGAGACCAGAGAGAGCCTTCTCCTGCCCCGTAGGGCTAGCTACGAGGCTGAATGGTTTGATGTAGCTTTGAGATTTGCCTTTCTCAGCCTGAGGTGAAATGTCAAACGCTAACACAGCTCATCGGATCGCCCATATGTATGTGCATAGACCCCGCCCATGGTATATTGTCGATGCGATATCAGCAATGCAATAAATCACAATCACGCATCACTCGCTCCCCAGGCCTTTACATAACATAACATATGCTCCCTGCCAATCTGATCATCGGCGATCATTGATCGGTGGTGTCATGCACCCAATTTTAAATTGTCCCTTCTACTCAGCCGATTGTGATTAGCTGCCTAAATCTGGGCCATTTATCGGCCAGATCTAACATCGGTTGTTCATTCCTCTGTTTAAGCTTGTGGTTGTGGTTTTTTCATGGTTTTCAAGCATTTTTGCCTCCTTATAGTGTATTTCCACCCTTCCAAGGGCTCTCTTTTAATTTGATTTTGATCATTTGGACAATATTTGAGCAAAAATTGAAGATTTCAACAACATTAATGGATCCATTTTTTGGCCTTTTACCAGCAAGGCTAACACTGGCTCCTTCTGGGAATGAAATCCTCTGAAATCCTCCCTGTGAGGTTTGAAGGATCACAGATCAATGCCTTTCCTGAAAAAACAAAGTCAATCTTCATTCTAGTGTTCCATTGGGCATGGAATATATTTTGTAATAAAAAATAAAAACTAGAAAAAACATATTTACAATGACAAGGCTTTAAAGCCTTAAATGAAATAAAATTTCAAGAAGCATCCATTTATTGGGCTACCAAAAGTATCTCCTCTTTCCAGACTGTGCAGAATGAATGTATTGTTCTGCTGAGCTTGAGTGGTGATAAAAGGACCTGTCCATAAGGAGTCAAACTTTCCATGATTACCACTCTTTTCCTTAAATGCATCCCATTTAAGCACTTTTTCTTTCCTGTCAAAGGTCTCTTTGATTTTCTTTTGATGAGATCTTGACTTCTCAACCAGCTGATCTCTGATCTGCTGTAGTTCAACCAGGTTATTCATTATTCTTACCATGTCATTCTCTTCATCTTGTTCTTCTTGCATGAACTTAGCCACAGGGAGAATCAGCTGGATGGGGAAAATAGCATCAGCGCCATAAACCAGTTTGAATGGAGAATTCCCTATGGAATTTTTTATGGTAGCTTTGTTAGCCCATAGTGTAAACTTCAACTTGAAATCCCAACTCTTTTTGTTTTCCTCTAACAGTTTTTTGATTACCCTTACCAGACCCTTGTTAGATGATTCTGCCAGGCCATTGCCTTGAGGATAATATGAGGTAGAATGCACCATTTGAATGCCCATGGATTCAATCATGTCCACAAATTCTTTTGCTTTGAAAGTTGTTGCATTATCAGTGACTAGTTGGGTTGGGCAACCAAATCTAATGAAAATATTCTCATTCAAGAACTTTATGACAACTTGATGATTGGTATTCTTAGTGGGTATAGCCTCAATCCACTTGGTGAAATAATCAATGGATACTAAGATCCATTTGTGTTGGCCACTGGAATGTGGGTTGATCTCACCTATAAAGTCCAAGCCCCATTGTTGGAAGGGACCATTGACATGTACTAGTCTCAAGGGCAGAGACTTTAGCTATTGTCTTCCTGTAAACCTCTGACACTTGTCACAAGCTTTCACAAAAGAAAAGACATCAAAGAACAAAGTATGCCAATAATATCCAACCCTCAAGATTTTGTGAGCGGTGGTTTCTAATAACGATGCCCTCCATAGATCCTAGAATGGTACTGGTGTATGACTTCCACATGTTATCCTTTATTTAGACATCTCAAGAGGATTCCTGAAGGGTCTTTCCAATAAAGCAGGTTTTTATTTATGCAGAATTTGGTTGATCTGAGTTTAATGGCACGAGCTTGACTTGAGCTAAGCCCTGGAGGGACTTCCAACTTTTGCAAAAAATGAACTATGCTATAATACCATTCACATGTGGCTATATTTTCAACCAAAGACTGATTTTGCTTTTGCTCTTCCACTGCTCCCTCTGTCTGCTCATCATCTGAATTTAGACCCATGTAGTTTATGTCTAACAAGCTACAATTTTCTTCAGCCATAAGTTTAGCCAACCCCTGGCCTTTGACAAGCTTAGTGGGCTTAACCTCTATGTTAAACTCTATGAATTTTGCAATCCATTTAGCTCTCTTCGCATCAATATCTAGTTGAGTTAAGACATCTTTTACTAAGGTTGAAGGTACATATGCAACCACTTTGGAATGCAGAATATAAATTCTGAATGCTTTTAAAGATTTTATGAGAGCATAAGCTTGTTTTTCAGTAAGGTCATACCTTAGTTCAGCATCCCTTAGAGTCTTGCTGAAAAAGGCCACAGGGTGCTCTATGCCTTCATCATTATTCTGCAACAGAACTGCTACAAGTGTATCATAAGAGGCAAAAGAGAAGATAGAAAACTCCTTAGTGTAATCTAGGCTGATTAGAGTGGGAGCTTCCATGATGGCTTGCTTGATGGCTTCAAAGAGCTTCTTGAAACATCTGTCCATTTTATTTCTGATCCTTTCTTCAGCATGGAAGTGATGTGCTTTACAAGCTCTGCAAAGTTTTGAATGGACCTCCTTACAAAGTTAATCTTACCAAGGAAGGATTGAATGTCCCTTTTTGACCTTGGGATGGACAATGTCTAAATGGCTCGAACCCTTGATGGATCAATCTTCACACCTTCAACAAAAACAATATGTCCCAAAAGTTTGCCTTCTTTTAGAGAAAACTGTGACTTCTTTGAGTTCACTGAAATTCCAAACTATCTGTACTTTAGGAAGACCTTCTTCAAATGTTGTAAATGGTCTTTGTGGCTGCTGGAGAAGATTGTTATGTCATCAAGATAAATAAGGACAAACTTGTCCTTCTCTCCCACAAAAGCTATGTCCATGGCCCTCTGAAAAGTAGCGCCAACATTCATTAGTCTGAAAGGCATCTTGGAGTATATGAAAGTGACCCAAGGAGTAGTGAAGACGATCTTTTCTTAGTCTTCAGGATGTACAATAATCTTATTGTAACGTGAAAATCCATCTAAGAAAGACATGACTCTGGCCCCTGAAACTCTTTGTATCAAGTGTTCCATCTTAGGTAGGGGGTAGTTATCTTTTTTAGAGCACTTGTTCAGATTTCTGAAGTCAACACAAAGCCTGATTTCTCCATTTTTCTTTCTCACTACCACAAGGTTAGCTATCCATTTTGAATACCTTAGGGGAACTATAATTTTGGCATCCAACAACTTCTTGATATCTTTCTCAACCAAAGGCAATAAAAGAGGGTTGACAAGTCTTAATTTCTACTTAAAAGGGGTAGTGTTCTTTACTAGTGGGATCTTGTGCTGAATGATGTTTATATCATAGGTTTTAAGATCACTGTATTCCCAGGCAAAAATATCAGTGAATTGCTTCATGAGGGTGCAGTACTCAGAATTCTGGGCAGAAGACAAATGAGTGGACATATTGATGAATTTTGAATGGGTTGGGCTCCCTATATTATGTTTACAGACAACAGACTCATTCTTTGTTTTGGCCGGCTTATAGGGCACATTGTTATGATTGAAAAGCTTCTCTAGAGGCACCAATCCTTTTGATATGTGATTACTAGGCAGTTGGATGATGCTTCCTGGGCCGATCTTACCTTTTAGCTTGGACTGGTAGCATTCTTCCATGGTTTCATTTTCTTGGTTAATGTGCATTTCATCAAATTCCCCAACAACTTGTAAAAACCTGTTAATTTCCTCATCGTCTTCAAAAACTCTCTAATATTTGACATTGTCTGGTAGAGACGGTCTATATTTTACCTGAACTTCATATTTCAATTTAGGAGGCAAAGGAGGAATGAACATGCTAGCAGACACAGTAAGGGAGTCAGTAAGCTGCTTCTTCATTCTTGGAATATAAGAAATGCTGAAATCATCAAAATAATCCTTGAGCCTCCATACCTCATCCCTATATGCTTTCAGCCTTGGATGCTTTGCTTGGAAATTTTTATTTACCTGCTAAATAATGAGGTCTGCATCTCCAAACACTTCCAGGCCTTTGATGCCCATATCTTTAGCAACACTTAAGCCTAGAATCAAAGCTTCGTACTCTGCTATGTTGTTTGTGACCTGAAAGGTTAATTTGAAAGATAAATGAATGTATTCTTGTGTGGGGGACACAATGACTACACCTGCCCCAACAGCTTCCTTAGAGCAAGCTCCATCAAAGAACATGTCCCAAATCTGTGGGCCTTCTTCCTCAGCGATTTGGTAAACTGGTTTTTTAAGCTGCATGGTGGCCAACTGGGATTCTTCAATATGAAGAATACATGCTCCAAAATCCATGTCAACAGCATAGATGGGATGATTAATAGGGTTCTTCTCATCGTTGATGATATAAGCCAATTGCGCCTCTCTGTATAATCTCTTGCTCTCACCTCCGAAAACTATGACAGTAGCATAGGACAAATCATTTTGTAATGATCCACCTAGCCTCTTGATCCAACCTCTGGAAAGTAACATGCAAAACTTGGGAGGTACATCTGCTACCACAATATCCATCATCATGCTTTTCATAGGCAGCTGAGACAAAATGATGGCTAAGTCCTTGATTAATCCTAGACACTTCACTTTTCTAGAGTCAAAAGAGAACATGTCATGATAAGGCTTGGTGATGTCAAGACCCAACTCATCCATGACAGCGTTGGGCATTAGATTATGGCTGGCTCCAGTGTCCGAAGGATTTTTTCATTAATAGGCAGAGAGACATAGAATGATGGCGAGCTGTCTTCACAATTTTCAACCATTGGCCTAAGAATAACACATGGCTTGTCATCTTGCAAATTTACATGTTGTGTGGAGGCTTGGGTGGCTTTAGGTTCAAGGGCCTTGAGGATGGATCTTTTGAAGGACTCATTTTTCACTAGTTCAATCAGAGGCATAAGTATTCTTAGCTTCTAAATTTCTGATTGAAAACTAAAAGGAGAAGGAGACTTGTCAAGGCCTCTTACCTCATGATCTGGAGCTTTGAGGACGATGGGATCAACTGTCAGTTGTTTTTGCTTATTAGCTTGTTGTATTGTAGGGACAACAACTCTTTGAATAGGAGTTTCCTTGGCATTATTTATCTTTGACCTCAAATTATATCTTTGCTGATCTACAGTTTCTAGAATAGCTTTACCATCCCATTCTTGGCTGATCTGGTCATTGCATAATGACTTTTCATAGGAAGCTAAGGTCAAAAGGGAAGCATTGCCATTGTCTTCCAGACAGTGGATCTCATCATCTTCTCCAAACTGCTCTTCTTCCATGACTGCATTTTGAAAAGGAGCCTTCACCCTTTGGTCTTCATTAGCATCTTTGTTTCTTTGCAAAATCTGCAACTGCTCGGTAGTTCTTCTATATGGATATGGATTTGGATTTGGATTTATAGGAGCAAAGGTATTAGGCATTCTTCATTTCCTGGGGTGTTGCTCAACCTTTAATTTGGAGATTTCAAAGGCTAATGACTCTGTCATTTTGGTCATTTTATCTATCTTAGGATCAGAGGATGATGAAGACTCAGCCCTCTATCTTCTTCTATCAACATTTCCCTTGAGCTTCTCTACATCCATGATGTTTGATTCTACTTCCAAGGCTGCATCATGTATGTCAGCCAAAGTAGCACAGCCTCTCCCTCAATAGTAGGTAGAAATTAGAATCAAAAGCACTGGCATAAGTGAGTTTAGCAGAGGTAGTAGTGGGTTTTACTTCAGCTGGTATCTTGATGTACATATGGTTAAACCTCCTATTAAAATCGGATAACAACTCACCATTTTCCCTCTTTAAGTTCCCAAACTCAATGTGGTAGTAGAGGAGATCCTTCTTATCCCCCCAATGCTTTAAGAATGCATCATCTAAAGCTTCAATATTTGCTATAGATCTTGGGGTTAGTTCTCTGAACTATTTTCTAACCTCTCCATCTAGGCTTTGGGCAAAGACTCTCAGCCACACATCATCTTCACTAATGTCCAGATGATTAGCATAACTATAGAATGACTCAAGATGTTCTTCAGCAGTAACACCTTCAGTCCCAATGAACTTAGGCCTATATTTCTGATATTCTCCAGTAGGCATGGCATTCAAAGGAGTGGGTAGTATTAAGGTCCATAGCTAACAGCTATGATTCTTTCCATTTTGGTAGGTGCTTGTGGACCTACCATAGTTGTGGTGGCTAAAAGAGTACTAGCAGTCTGAATGATAGAGGGCTAAGGAGTGATTGATAAGACTAAAGGAGTATGATGGATAGGAGGTGAGGTTTCCTTTAGGCTTAAAGCAAAAGGAGAACCTAAAAATTAAGGAGATTTATGAATCTCTAAGAGTTTTTCTTCACTACTAGTATTAGATGTTATACTCTCAACACGTATGTGTTCTATTACAGGCCACTCTTGAAGAGATATAGGAGATTGTTTAGGTTTATCTGAACCTGATGCTGCTTTCTGCAATACCTTTCTCTCTTTGATGATTTTTTCAGGGTCAGGTACTGGGTCATCTTGTAGCTTATGAGTATTTCTCTGAGTATGCCTCACAAACTGATCCATAACTATGAAGTGGAGTCACCAAGAGGTTCGGCCTCCAGTAGAGTCGCCAGATAGATGATTACAACCAAAAAAGTGCACAAACTTTGTCTATCATCAAAGCTGGATCAACGTCATTTCCCAAGGAAGCTGAGCTTTAGTTTCCTCTCCCTGGCAATGGTGCCAGTTATGTTATCACTCCAGGAAACTCTCCTGGGTTGCATATCGGAGATGCCTAGTAATATACAATCTTTAATATTGTTCTCTGAACTATTGGAATGAATGATGGTTTGGGTCAAGTCAAATAATCATTTCAACTCTATTCTCACTCAATACATGCATGAACACCCTCAACAATACAAGACTTTAGACTACTAATGCTCAATAGTTTATAGATTCAATGGAAAGATCGAGAATACTGACTGTACCAGCAGATGCATACATAAACATATATGAATGGACAACTACAGGAAGCAAATGAAACTTGCAAATCTAGTTTATCAATGCAGAGATAAGATGATAGTTATTTGGCATTAGATACAATGGAAAACATGAATAACCTATTCATGTGCAAGCATAGAACAACAGAGAAAATGGAATTGAACTTGTAACAACAAAAGAAGCTTATATTGCTAGAATGAAGATGAGAAGCTTGAAGAAACAAAGGAGGAACAATCTCCAGAAGTTGAATCTCTATTGTATTTTTCTTTCAGTTAATTATAGATCTTTACAATGATCCTAATCTCTAAGAGGCTTGGAGTCCTAATCTCTCTGATCTGCGTTGTTAACTAATTTGATGCCCTCTAGGCAAGCATGGGATCGTACTTTTCTGCTTCTGACAGCAGAGTAACCGTTTTCAAATATTTTTGGTAGCTTGTTGCACTGTCTGGGCATTCTCTTGTACCAGAGATGCTCCATGATGGCTATTGCGCTATCTGTGCTCCCTGATCTTTCTATTTCGGGCTGCAGCGTGTTGTGGCACTTCTCTTTCCCTTTTCGGGCTTTGTTTCCTAGCAAACTGTTTCCTGGGATCTATTATATGGTGGAATGGCTCTCTGGGCCTATGAAATCCCTTTAAAACGCGGATAGTGACTGCATTCTATTATGAACAGAAAACACAGCAATATTGTAAAAATCTCGCCCTCTCTATGTATTTTGGACTTCAAAAGTCCTAAAATATGGTTTAATTATCCACCAGGTCTGCCCTCGTCGCCATCGCAAGTCGCATTTGGCCTAGCCTGTGTATTTCCCTTATATAATGAAATATGCGAAAATACTGAAAAATGCATGAAAAATGGCTTTGGTGGACTTCAGATATCATATATTCCACTTCCCCAACCCTTTCGAGTCCAGGCTTCATCGCAATCAACACTAGCCACAGGTCCCTTTGTATTTCGTTTAAATAACAAAAATACACAAAAAAGTTCAAAATTGCTTGGGCGCGGATCTCAAAATTTATGAATTCCCAACTATAATGCCGTCGGGTCTAGCTCATCAGGTTGCCCATATGTATGTGCATAGGCCCTGCCCGTGGTACATTGCCGATGCAATAAATCGCAATCGCACGTCACTCGCTCCCCGAGCCTTTATATAACATAACATATGCTCCCCGTCGATCCGATCATTGGCAATCGTTGATCAACGGTGTCATGCGCCCAATTTTAAACTGTCCCTTCTGCATAGACGATTGTGATTAGCCGCCTAGATCTGGGCCATTGATCGGCCAAATGTAACGACGGCTATTCATTCCTCTGTTTAAGCCTACAGTTGTGGTTTTTTCATGGTTTTCAAGCGTTTTTGCCTCCCAATAGTGTATTTCCGCCCTTCCAAGGGCTCTCCTTTAATTTCATTTTGATCATTTGGATGATCTTTGAGCAAAAATTGAAGATTTCAAGAGCATTAATGGAGCCATTTTTGGGCCTTTTACTGGCAAGGCTAACAATACCAAGAAAGGAAGCATGCTCAGTATAATGAAATGTACAGGAAAGGGGGATTCATGCAAGCTTTGAGGAACTGATGATTGAATTAAATAAATTAAGAGAACGTGTGGAAGTTTGGAATCTCCTCTAGATTTGAGAGGGAGTAAAAGGAGTCTCCTAGAATAGGATCAGGATATCTTCCTTGTTTGAGAGGGAGTGATGGTGGATAGTTCTTATATGTATGTGTCATGCACTAGACCAGGAGTAACAACCATAAGTCGCAGGGAAGGCCATAAGGTAATAATGATGTCCGAAGGATTGGATAATCATCTAAGGCTAGTACTCCTTGAGGATTGGAAATCCAAGATAGGAAGTAATCTCGTGGACTAACACTCTTTAGGATATGACAAGTATGCAAGAAAAAAGTGGGTGAAGGGAACCAATATTCTTTGGGGATTCAGGACCAAGAATCCAAGATAAGAGTAGTCCCAAAATGACATACCCTGTGGACATTCGAATGGGGTATGTGCCTTGTATAGGCAATGCAATATTAGACGTAAAACCTGCTAACATAATGCTTTTGAATAAAGTAAGAGCTTGTCTAGTTAGGCCTTAGAGACAATGTTGGTTGATCATAATGTTGATGCTTACACGATGGGTTCTCTATCTAAATATTCTTATAATAACTTTTTGAAGGGAGTATTATCCTTGTATTAATTAAAAAATAATGAATACCTCCCTAGCCAAGAGGGAGTGTTGAAGAATGTAACTAATTTCAGTCTCATAATTATAATTTGACTCATATAATGATGTAATCTCTATGTATTGATCAAAATAAGAAATAAAATGTAAAAGAAAATTATTTATAAAGCATGGGTTTCATGCTCAAGTCCATGGTCAATATGTCAAAGCATCCATTGCATGCTTATGGGGTTTGTTATGAGTCAAAGGTCATTATTACAATGTTAAAGACCATTATGGGCACCTGTATCAAAGAAATAAGAACTATTTTTTTTTTTTTTAGAAGAGTCTAGATACTCCAAAAAGAATCAAATCAACCAACCAGTAAATTTGGCCTTATGTAGGCTTGAAGGGCCACACAAAAGGCTATAAAAGGATGACTTCTCTCTCCATAAGGTAAGTCAAGAAGCTTGCATTTTTCTTTAGCTCAAGGTTTGCGGTTTAGACAAAGTGCAAAGGTCTGTAAGAGGATGTTCAAGGGAAATTCCTAGGAGGGTTTATCTATTGTGCAAGAGACCTAGGGCTACCTCAGGTCCAAGATGATGAAGGCAACATTCTTATGATGAATTTTCTTGATGTTGCCCTTGAATATCACTTGGAATATTCAATTGGTCATCTTGTGTCTTGGAGGAAGTTAAGGGTCCTATTTTTGGTCTTGGAAGTTTCCTTTGAATTCATTTTATAAGAAGATAAAGTTATGATAAGTTTTCCCCTAGGAGGGTTTATGCCCTTGCTTGAGCCTATTTCTGGTGTCTCTCTCTTTATGATTGTGATCTTCATGTTTTGGCATTTATTTGATGATGAAAATATAAGCATAATAATAATTTAAGAATAACTAAATAACACAAGTAAATGTAATATATGGAGAATTTTAAACGTAAGAGTCGATGCCATTTATTGATTTTCCAACAATTATGGTAGTCAAATATTGCACCTCAGCTCTTGTCTCTTATATAGATATGTTTGTGAAGAGAGCAGGTGAGAATACATTGGATGACACCTTCAAAAAATCTTTAACAGTAGAAAAGGAAACGTTGTCCTTCATTGGGAACTCAAACAAAGAAGAACTAAAGACCAATGGGAAAAAAACCTTCGTTATTAACAAAATTAGCTCACAAAGAGGCCACAAACTTGGATAGTGTGCTCAAACTTGTTAAAAAATATTCAAACGAAGTGATGGATCTAAAGAATAATTTAGGGGAAACCTCCTCAGGACATGGACCATTCATACATTATCAAAAGAAGACTAATAACCTACCAAAGCCTGCTCAAATATCTATATCACCAGGGCAACCATTCTGAAAAGGCAATTCCATAATTGGTTAAATCTATGACTCTATCCATCAATCAACTCCTAGAACAACAATCATTGTCTGATGAGCCAGCCCATGAAGTTGAAGTTGAACCTAGTACTAAAGAAGAAGGAACAGCCAAAGGGTAAATCATGTTCTTATGGGATTGGGTAGTGGATACCAATACTCGAAATATTGGGGAAATTTTATTCAGAGAAGAGCATGTCACACAGAAAAACCCAAAGAGTTACAATATTCGTAGTAAGGATCCAAAATGTGATATTCAGTCACCTACCAAAGGCAAGTCCTCACTTAGATAGGTTCTACATCCCCAGATTATTGTTAAAATTTCTAAGCTTGTTTTGAAAATAGATCCTACTCCCCCATAAAGAACTAAACATCCTATAGTGCTAGGGAAAAATGCTAAGTCGTTCACCTTAGCACAAAGTAGTCAACCTCCATCCCCCCTATTGATAGAAACTCCCTAGAATACAGTGCAATGAAGTACATAAAGAATATTAGAGGCAACATATCCCTATACGATCTTTTTAGTTTACCGTGACAAAAAGAACTTATCATGAAAACTTTTAAGTATTCTCCAGCCCAATCAAAGCCAACATTAAATTTTCAAAATTAAAGGGAAATCAATACTCAAACTTATAAATGTAACAATGTTTTCAAAGTCATTGTGAATGTTGTCAGTATTTAAACTCATTCAAAGCCTCGAACTCCACCTTTTCTCCTAAAATTTAAAATTTTCAATCACAAAGTTCACAATTGTCTGGTGGATTCTAGAGCCTCCATGAATTTCATTTCATAATCATAATGTCAAAAGATTATTGTTGTACAAGAAAATACCAATACCAAAATTATTCAATTGGACATAATTGAAGTTAAGTTCATTGGTGGGATGAAGGATGTATGGATTATATTATCTTTTGACCCCAAGGTACACCAAGTAATCTATATAAAGTGGTTGATATACCTAAGGCTTATGTTACATTTTTTTAGTACGGATTGGCCTTAGAAATTACAAGGATAATTCATTATTGATTGGTCACACCTTTGGTTATCCTACAAATGCAAGAGAAATTAGATAAGGGTGAACAATGAGCTACACATGAAAACACGGTGACAAAACTAGAGGGGCCCAACAAATCAATCAATTCACAAGTACAACATTGGGAAACTATTTTCTAGAAACCATATTCAGTTCCCACATAGCCTAGTCATCACCATTCCCATTAGAAACATATTCCAATATCCTTTAGTATACAAAGGTTGCTGAAAATGACTCTTGTATTTTAGATTTAAATAGTGATGGTTATAATCAACCAGATGTAGATGGTAATGATTGTATTAACCTATATGTAAATAGTGATAGTTCAAATATGTTATAATTTGATACTAATGTTTGTCCTTTCTACTCTAACAATTCTCAAATGCACAATGAAGCTGGTACAAAGTTCATCCACACAAATAAATAAATAAACCCTAATGTCCTACTAGTTAGAATTTAAGCATGTCGATAATTCGAAGATGATCATATGCAAGGTATGAATTTTAGTCATTGCTTATCTCCACATTGAAAATCTTACTATAAATAGGTATGGATGCTCATTTCATCTTTTAAAGCATTGAATATTCCATTCATTGCTCGTTTCTCAAACCTTACCATTGACACTCTAATTAATTGAATTGACACTTTCCCTCCCCTATTTCATGGTTTTTTGTTGAATCTATTCTTAGAGCCCATGTCCTAGTCAATACAGTTGACTGGTGTGAGTTTTATGATGACTTCAAAATGCATAAAACCCATATTTTCCACCTCATCACCCCAATTAGGAAGGGTGTCGAACAAAATTTATGCCAAATGCATCCCACACAAGACCCATTAGTCTAGAAATAACTTAGAAACTATTGGATGCACTAATACTTTTTAAGGGCATGCACTTCACATCAGACTTAAATTTTATTTTGATGAGAAAAAAGTCACCAAATACTATAACTCTCCATGTTTACTGCCATATTACGGATTCCTATCTTGCATAATAGCATTGGTTATTGTTACCTGTACATAAACAAATTTACTTCTTCTTTTTTTCATTTTCATAGTTTCTTTTTTATTATCTTTGCATCTTATTCAATCTTGCTTTCTTTCTATACATAAATGAACCTGGCAGTGTCATTCCTGCACTTACTTCCACAAAAGATCCTTTGGCTAGACTACTTCATTAAGGAAATGCACTAGTTATACCATGAATCTTTGTGTGATATTGTTACATGTTCATCAATTATATCATAATCATTAATTCTATCAGTATATAGTATGTGTAAATACCCCCACCTTAACTTTGGTGAAAAGATTTCACTTACTAATCCAATCTCCCTTGTAAATAGTTAGAGAGATGGGATAGTGTGTGTGTGTGGGAGAGAACTGCAAATAAGCATCACCATTGTATTTGTCTCATCAAGATGACTCTGGTGATATAAAACTTTACCTTAATCCAATATCTAAATCAAAACTTATGAGCCTTTAAAATCGGAGGGTGCCATGTCATCGACCCTACCACATGGCTAACCTCCTATCTCCACCTAACAACTTGTTAATAGCTATCAACTCATTCGTGAGTTTGGGTCCCACGACCTCGCACCATCCATATAGGCAACCTCGTTCCATACATCCCAAGGATACCTTTTGGTGCTCCCCGCTTCATATATCCAGGGAGTACCTACTTCTTACATCCAAGGAGTACTTGTGTCACACGTCTGGGGAATATCTGTTTCAAACTTCCAGGGAATAATCTTTAGGCAATCATCAACTATCAGAATGCTTATTGACGAGAACCTTTTTATCTCCCAACTTTGTTCCCCAACTATTACACACATAACATACCCTAGCGAAAACTCCCAGCTTTGTTCCCTAGCTAAAACTCTTGGTGCTTACCCCAATTATAGTTGTTGATACACCTTGTTGCTTTCTCCAAGGTGGACCTGTTGGGATTAAGCCTCTGTTACCCCAGTTATACTTCCCAACTCCATTCCCCGATTATAACTCTCGGTGTGCCTTTGTTGTTTCTTCTAGGGTGGACCTTCTATGATTAAGCCTTTTGTATGGATCTTTACAGGATTATAACTTTTGATGTGTGTCATCCTTCCACTCATCCCTTTTGTGATATGGTACAATTTGAACTTTTGACCTGCCGCTTCCACAATGAGGCTCCTTGTTAGGCCATGTAGAAAAAGGTTAATATACTTAGACTATAAGGTTTAGCATGTGCCTGAGTTGCAACAACGTCACTCACAACAGGTTCTTGTCCACAACCAGTCGTTGAAGTTTCTAGTCAGACTTGGACCTCAAGCATCATGTATACTCTTGCATCCAGTGGTTTTCATATGGGTTAGATCCCTTCTTGCACTATGCATCATTCACAAAGGAGTTCTAACATGGCCTAACTACAATGGTTCTACAAACGTCTGGACTTTCGCCAGAATTTTGTTGCGGCCAATGGGGTTTGATAAGGTACCCACTGGTGTTATCCCCCTGAGCTTACATTAGAGTTACTCTCATCCACCTCTCATCGGATTCACAATGTTTGTAGGAAGAGCATTGATTAGGGACTTGTCCATTCAAGGCCGCAACTGGCCTCTCCAACCTCTCAAGGGTCTGTAGTTCATGGAACTCCAGTATTTTACATGTATTTGATAGATCTTAATGTAGAGATCTGCAGGCCTCATTCCATGACCAAATAAGTGTTCCAATCATACAATAACAACCATTAAGCACATGGGGCTTAAAATGCCATACAATAACAACCATTAAGCACATGGGGCTTAAAATGCCACAAGGAGATGAGTACTCCTTAAAGGAACATGAATTCCCTCCCTTAAGTTTGATTACAAGCATGGGCCTTAAAAGGATATGCACATAATGGTTAAGATCATGGACCTACAAGCATTCCCTATTAGGGATAGGGAATTCCAGGCATAGTTGCACCGATGGTTATCAATTACCTTCTACTATAGGCTTGGTGACTCCTTAAAAGTAGACCATGCTCACATTGCAACCCGTGGCCTACAATAAACATAAAAGTAATTTTTTGCACCTACTTGGGGCACTACCTATATGATGGACCAAGAAGCAGATCTTGTGAAGGGTTTCCAGGAAACTTTCCTATTAGCAAGGACTCAAGAATGATCACCCCAGATAGGGTGCCATCCACATTTAGCACAAGACAGTAACCAATGGTTCAAGGCTATAAACAAGCTCAAGAAAACATGCTTTACACAACACAACTTACAGTTATATTAAGCCAAATCCTAAGTAACATCAGGATGTCTATTGTCAAGGGCTGAAAGGTTCCCTCAAATGAGATCACAAATTAATGAGAATAAGGAAGGAGGAAATTCCTCAGCATTATCACATAGTAACATAAGCCATGTCAATGTAATTTATCATCAATGTAACCATAATCTTGTAACAAGAAGAAGTTCTCTTCTAAATATTAATGTATTCAAATCAAGCTTCTTATGGGTTATTCCAGAGTTTGTTATACCTTGCATAGTACGTCAGTTAATTGTCTATGTCATGTATTTCCACATCAAATTTATTTCAAACCATAAATATATTTACGCATTCATTATAAAAAGTCATACTTAACAAACAATTGTATTTAAATCTTTAGGCAACTAAGTCTAGGACTAAGACTCTCCACCCAACCATAGATAGTTGCAGCCAATTCTCTCTTGCAACTATCACCCCCGAGCTAGATTCCGAAAACTGATATGGTTCGCTTAAGGGATTAAGCACCAACTGTTGGTTGAAATAAGGACTTCAAAGACTCTCCCACCTCCACCCACCAACCAAATAGGAATCAACGTATTCCACAAGCAATCAAGAGGCCTATTTCCTCCACCCTTCAATTGTTCAAAAACTAATAAACTCAAGGGAATCTAGAGGCTTCACCTCCATCCTGAAACATTTAACACAGTGGTTCCACCTGCAAAAGGGAATCCAGAACCCATTGCTAAACCAAAAAAACAATCAAAGGAGTCTCCATAATTTCCTACCTAGGAATCAGAGAATTAAATCTCTACCTCAGGTTATCAAGGGATTCTAGAGAATACCATCTCCACCCTCCAACCCCCTAGGGTGTCTTAAGATTTACCCTCACCTCGAGAAAGTCCCTCCCAACTCTTGTTTCTCAACCGAATATGAGTAGCTTCTTTGAGAGAGGTTGAATTCCCAAAAACTCTCCACGTTAATGCCAATGTCTTCAAATGCCCCCAAACCAGATATATGTCAATTTCTCTTCCCTTTGCTGCCCTAAAGGAATGTGCTGCTCCCTACCAAGCTTGCTCACGGTGGTGTTTTTCTTAGTGACTGAGTTTTTTACTATGTTTTTTTGCTCTCCTAAGTGTCATTGTTCTCCCTCTCTTCAAATAGCCTCCTCTTTCATTCCCTTATCTTCCCTTATAGTCCATGGTGGTTCTCACCTTCTCATTCATGGTGTTTCTCCCCTTCTCATCAACAGTGGTTCTTCTTGTCTTGTGGGGGTTGTGCCACATCGCCCCCACTCCCTTGCATGTTGATTGTCATCCATCTACCCACTCTCACTTGCTTTCCCTGGGTGTAACCTCCTCAATGGCAAGCATGATCTATGTACTTTTCTTGCAATTTCATAAATTTGACATGTCAATCCAATAAAGGCACAACAACCAACCTTCAATGGTAGTCCAAAAACTGTCCTATTTTCTCGCATCAAGTAAACTAAACATCCCAAGCAAGTGACCTCCCCAGGCTTTGAAATTTGTATCTCATAACTCAACCCAAAATTCTTTTATGAAATATTTACACTACAAAATGAGATTAAGTTATTTGGGTTGTCACAAACCCCTCCCCCTTGGGGGAACACTGTCCTCGGTGTCCTTTATCGATATGCAACATAAAATACATGCTTAAAACAAACACATACTGCTTATGGACCTTTATACACATAGATTTGTACAACATGTATAGTTCATATACATTTGATTTAACCAACAAACAAAAGGGATATGCTTCCCTCATTGAGTCAATTATTTCACAAGTGGCTTTGCTAAGCCCAAAGTGTCTCCATTGCACTTTGACTTGCTCTATTGCTCGATTTCAAAGCATGGTGCTCCTCTGATCTAGGGTGCATAATGGATCTGGCTAGAACTCTCCCTCAGGTTCCACCTGTAGCACATACCAATCAATCACATGATTAGAATAATGTAAATATCTTTTAAGCAAAGGAACATGGTAAACATAACGAACTTTTACTAATGGAGGTAAGGCTAGCGTGTAGGCCATCAGTCCAATCCTCTCAAGGATTCTGAATGGCCCACAATACTACAATGCGAACTTGCACATGACCCAATCCTCAAGGAGATTTTCTTGGGCTTAATTCTCAAGTAAACATGTTCCCCCACTTGGAAATATTTATGTGCCCTATGTTGGTCCACATATCTCTTATTCCTTTCCTATGCTACCTTCAATTTTTTTCTTATAATCTGTATTTGTTGCTCCATTTCTCTCAGCATGTCAGGTCTAATAAGGACCCTATTCACTGCATCATTCCAACTGATAGGAGTATTGAAACTCCTCCCATACAATGCCTCAAATGGGCTCATCTTCAAGGAATCTTGGTAGCCATTATTATATGAAAATTCTACAAGTGGAAGATACTCTTCCCACTTCTTTTATTGGTTCATAACATACATCCTCAACATGTCTTCGAGGATTTGATTCACCCTTTCTGTTTGTCCATCTGTCAGTGAATGATAAGTAGTACTAAAGCCTAATTCAGTCCCCAATCCTACAAAGAGCTCGTTCCAAAACTTGGAAGTGAAATTAGCATCCCTATCTGAGATTATCTTCTTGGGAACTCCATGTAACTCATAATCTACTTTATGAAAATTTGAGCCACTTCACTAGCTAAGTCGGTGGGTTTAAACACTACAAAATGAGCGACCTTCCTCAACTTGTAAATCATCACCATAATTGCCTCATGATATTTGGAGGTCCTCGGTAAGCCCGTAATGAAATCGAGATCACCTCCCACTTCCATTTCAAAATGGGGATGGGCTATAATAAACATGTTGGATGTTTTCACTTTGCTTTCACTTGTTGACATTCTATATATTTAGCAACAAAATCAACCACTTCTTCCTTCAAATTTGGCGCAAAATAAAACTATTTAATGGTTATGAATGTCTTTTGGCATCCGGGATGGCATGAATATGGCTTGTCATCGAATTTTCTTATGATGAGACTCTTCAATTCCTCACTATTTGGCACATACATTCTATTCTTGAATTTGATTCAAACATCACCTGTGAGATGATACTCTTCAACCTCGCCATCTTGTTGCAACTTCTCCTTTATTTGTTGGTACTTTTCATGTTGTTTTCCTACATTTTCTACACTTTCCACCAATTCTAGATGACTCAAGTTAGGCCCTCAACTCGAATTAACTTAGCCAACTAAGTGAAATTAACTTAGTTAACTCATTCTTGTTGTCTTCTTGTTGTCTTGTGATATGGAATTTCAATTTTCTCCTAATTTAATTCAAGGGAAAATTAAATCGGGATTTTCTTGTTGACATTTTCAACGCTCCCTCTCAACAAGAAAGGGATTAACATCTACCCCAATCCAACACCTTTGGAATGTATTGCATGCAACACTTCTCACTATTATTGTTGCTACTACAAAATCTACCACTAAAGAGCATTAAAAAAAAACAAACTAAATCAATTGTGTCTGCAACTATCTACTGGGAAAACTGTGTTAATGTTGACTCTACTACTAAGGTTCATCCTCTGCTGTCAACTCTACTCTACACTCCTTAGTATCTAACTGACATTGATCCTCCTGCTACCAAATACTGTGAGCCCCTGTAGAAAGGTAATGATCCATGAGACAAAAACACCTTAATGGACCCTGCCCAAATTTCTGCAACTCTTGGGACTATTGCTTCACATCATCCCACCTCACACCTGGAGGTATGGCTGCATGTGCCCCATCTGCCCACTTGGCCTGAAGTTTCCCCCTACAGGAGGTCTTTGCTTTAGTGGATGTTTCCAGTTTGTCTCCTCTCTGCTTCTCCATTTGTGCCTACTCCACAACTTGCTGAGGTTGCTTTTGAGGCTCCATTTTGAAAGGTAAATCATGCTCCCTCTCAACCACCAAGTATCTACCCTTTTACTTTCTCCTCAAGGCTTTTCTTGCATCTTCGACCTCAAGTGCATATAGGTTCTTGACTCGCACACCGATATGCTTCACATGTCCCGTGGTGATGTGTCTCAAGAAATCCTTTCCTTTGTTGAATATCACATTGTAGCCACGGTCCTCCAACACTGTTATAGAAACTAGATTCTTCTTCAGACCTAGTATAAATATAACATCCTTGAGTTTGAGAGGGAAGCCCGACTCCCTATGAAAGGTGACAGTATCGATCTCGGTTTCATTGTACCATTCGTCATCTCCAAACTTAATGTTCATATGGAGATCTTTCTCTTCCAAGTCACTGAAAATTTCTTTGTTCCCCGTCATGTGGAAGAAGGCACCACTATCCAGGTACCACATTCTCCCAATCATTGTGCTTGCCATGCATGCGATGAGAGTGAAGTCAATCTCAAACTGTGAAGCTAGAGCTTCACTTGTTACTGCTACTGTAGTCTCCTTCTTGTTTGCCTTCTTTTGTGGACATTTCATGGCAGAGTACCTGAATTCATGATAGTGAAAGCGCTTGATATTCAACAAGTCTTTCTTCTTTCCCTCCTCGCCTTCAGACTTCTTTCCCTCGGCTTTATTTCCTTTTTTGACTAATGCAATATCCTCTTCCTCTTCTTTGGATGAGGTCCCATCTTTATTGTCCCTCCTTATTTCTTCTTGCACTAGATCAGACCATAAACGCTCCCAACTCGATAGTTTGTCTCTACCATTCATGGAATCCTGATAACTATGCCAACTCTTGGGAAGACCCAACAAAGCTAGAGCTACCCTGCCAAGTTCATCACGACACTATGTAAACTTGCTCAAGTACCGCGGAATCGTGGTCACTATTGTTCTCAAACAAGTCCGTCAATGTTTTTCACATTGTGAATGGAGTTTCTTTCCTATGGAGACTCAAGACAATATGATCTCAAACTCCCTCCAATATGATCCTCCTTACTTTAGCCACATCCTTCTTCCACTAAGCAAGTCTTGGGCATCAACTGATGGGGGTTTAACTACATTCGTATTGATGTAATCTAGTAACTTGTTATCATCTAATATTGCCTCCATAGGAATCTTCCATGCCACAAAATTTGTGGTTCCTTTGTCGGGTACAACCCAACTTGGCCTAGTTTTCGGCAAAGACTCTGTGTTTTGTGGAGCAGAGCATGCAGTGGAGTGCGAAGTGGAGCAGTTTGAATATATCACCTGTATAAGGTCTTTGGGATAGGGCAAAGCCCCTTCTTTTGTAATAATGTAAAAGATAAATGGGTTTTGGGACCATAGTTGCTTGTATTAGGGAGTCCATGGTATTCGGACCATGGTATTGTAATGATGTACCCTTCGATGTAATACTATATATAGGGTCAAATAATAATAAGAAAAAAGAATCTTATGATCTAGATATGTGTTATGGTTGAATTCTTGTGATATGTACTTAGAAGAAGAGGCAAGGCTCTGCAGCTGAGTGCGCAGAGGCTTGAGTTTGTAGTTGAGTGCGTAGATGACCTGCAGCTTAGTGCGCAAGGCAAGAACTATTTGTTGTATAAAGAAACATTATATTAGCAACAGTTCTTGTGGATGTAGCCCCACATTGGGGTGAACCATGATAATTTGGTGTCTTCATGTGTATATTTGCTTACTATATGTTATAGCGTAGCAGTTTATTGCAGTTGCACTTTATTTTCAACACAATGATGATTTATGGTTTTATATGATATGTTTAAATGGTTAATCTAATGTGGTGAAGTGATTTATGAATGTTAAGAATAAGAGAACATAATAATACCACATCTCCACATCCTTCACGGTTGTAGAAACTTGCTTCTGTATCCTCCCATAGTCACTTCGGGTGAGACTGTGATTTGCTTGCAGGTCATTGTCGAAAGGGCCAGTGATTGAGGGTTTTTTTGGTGCATAGTATAGATGAAACCTGGGTCATCCCAAATCATAATCAACATCCTTCTAAAGCATACTTGAGCCTGAGTCCGGTGGAAGTAATCTTCCCAGTCCTAGAGAAAACCTGCAACATTGATCTTGTAATTTGAATCTCCTGAAAAAAACTTTGAATTCTCTTGTCTATTGTGATTCTAGCTCTGATACCATGTAGAAATTCATTGTATATTCAAATTGCTTATGTAATATGCTAAAACAAAAGACTTGAATCTACTCTACTCATCAATGGAAACAATTAATAGATCGAAAAATCACAACATAAACATGAGACAAGATTCAATCACATATGCTCAAAGATTTATCTAAGGGGAAATCTTGTTGCTCAAAACCCCTTCCTATATGTATATTGCATTAGATCGGAAAAATAGAGAAGAAATGCAATGCTTGTTCAAGCGTGAATAATCTCTGCACAAGTATAATCTATCTCACTGCCTCACAAGCTGACTCTGGTCAATACTTAACCAATTATGTTGCTTGCCAAGCTCTTATTTCCCTGCGATGTTTCTCAAAGAATTAACCCCCTATTAAATATGAAATCCCTCATCCAAAATTGTGCAATCCCTGTAGGACCTTCTCTGACTACATGTACCACCTGTACAACTTGGAAAATTATAAAATTGATATTACACTTCCCTTTAACTCAAATATCAATTGGATAACTTGAATTTCATGCATGCATGAGTTAATTATGGCTTATTTATCAATTAACTAGTTGAACACAAGAAGTTGCACCCCACTGCTAGACCTCCCACTAGTTCCTCCAACAGTTGGAACTAGTTTAACTGATATTAACTCAGTTTAACTGAATTAAACAATTACATCTCAAATTAAACTCAACCTAGGCTCCTAAAATTTAGTAACCACTCTACATGACTCAAGTTAGGCCCTCAACTCAAATTAATTGAGCCAACTAAGTGAAATTAACTTAGTTAACTCATTCTTGTTGTCTTGTAATGTCGAATTTCAATTTTCTCCTAATTTAATTCAAGGGAAAATTAAATTAGGATTTTCTTGTTTCCATTTTCAATAGAGCTCCCCATGGCGACACAATTGGCCATATGTAAACTTTATCAAGAATTTCTTTCAACTGCAATTTTACCTCCACCAACTCAGGAATGTTCATCTTGTATGGTGCTTTGGATGTTGATGTTGCTCCAGGAACCAATTCAGTAGATAAATTGACTTCCCTATGAGGAGGTAACCCAAGTACATTCATTGCAAACACATCCTCATATTGCTCCAACACTGGATACTTCTTCAATAATTCACATTCTTCTTGCCCAGTATTGTCACTAGCCTCTTTCTCGTAAGATAATTACATAACAAATCATTTACAGCCCTTTCAGCAACTGTGTTTATCCTACATTATTGTGATTAATCTAATTGAAATTAGTTTTCTCTTGCCTTGTAATATTTTTCTTTCCCTCGAATCATCCAAGCATTCAATTGCTTTTTCAAAACAATTCACATCGGTCCTATGCATTTACAACCAATCCATGCCCAATATTATGCTATACTCACCCAATGAAAAAAAAAAGTGTTGTTGTAGGCATGAAACTGAGTTCAAATTCACATGATTTCACCAAATGACTAACCTTTCTCTTTGTCCTGATTGTCAACTGAACTAACCATGGCTCTGTGTGTAATTCCTTAGTCAATTTTCACCTTTCCACAAGCTTTGGGCTAACATAATTGTAGTTAGAACCATGGTCAATTAAAATGGAAAATAACTGGTCACACATCTCACCTTCCATCTCAATGATGGACGCTTGGTGGTATGCCTAGAGATTGTCCACGATTACATAAATTCATGCAAAGGTTTGCACTACGTCCCCCACTGTGTGAGCTTCTTGGACACTATATATCTTAGGCCATGTGTTTCTCTGATGTGGGAAATCCCTTTTTCAATGGTTTTCACCACACGTCCAACACTTTAATTGCTCCCTTATTTCAACTCTCTATTGTTGGTTGTTGTGTATTCCCTTTAGTAGCTAGATTGATTTTATGTTCGAATCGATTTATGGCAGTTTCTTGTTTACTTCCCTTTTTATATATGAGCTTCTTGTGCCATATCTCCTCCTCAAGATATGGCACATATCTCAACAACTACAGAAAGTTGGTGGTGTATTCCTCATCTGATATCTACCCCATTCTAAGCTCATAAAATTTCTTTGCCTTGCTGTCATAGTATCACTGAGACAAATATTGATTCTTGAAAAGCTTATGAAATTCACTCAAAGTCAATTCGTATTCAACAATTCCTTTGACATTTTTCAGATCTTCCCACCATATATCTGCCTTTCCTTTCAAACTATAAGTGGAAATCTCGACTTTCATATTTTTAGAACAATTATTAATTCTGAAAAAAAAAATTCTACATGCCTAGCAACCAGGCTTCTGCATCTTCAAATTTCTTCATATCGCCATCAAATGTGGGTGGCTTGGCTTTCTTAAATTCCTTTGGCATATATTTCTTTTCTTCTCTTCTCTGATGATGATTGTGAGAATGATGATGGTGCATCTTAATAGTAGAGCTGGAATATCCACCAGGTTGATGCAAATAAGTGTTGGTCCTTCCTTATGGGGTACTTATCGATACATTCCCTTTCACAATGTCTTCACTCGCCCGCTTATGTCTCTTCTTGGACCTGGTACCATATGCTCCATGTGTTTCTCTTATGATTCTCGAAGTCTTCCCTTGCCTCTGTGACTTGTTCCCGGCTCATATTGCTTCTGCCTTTGCAAATCCAAGAGGTTTTTCAAGATAACTAAATTGATTTCAACTTTCTTTCCTAGGCTCTTAACAATCTTTCATTTTCCGCCTTAAAACTTTTGACCTCAACCCTTAGAATCCTCAAGGTGTCTAGCCAATCCTGAGATTTTACCCCTCCCCCTGGGCAATTGATCTTTATTCTTCATTTGATTTTCCCTCTTCATCTTTGTGTTGTGACAGGTCAAATTTACACTGCACCATTATGGTCCTTATTCATGTTTCTTTCACTATATGTTTTTGCATATAATGTGATATAGAATCAAAAAAATTGTTAGTCACATAATAAATAACTCAACAACAAGAAAACATGTTGTTTTTCCTGCCTTTTACAGGTCTGTTATAGCAAACCATCTACAACAATAAGCTATATCAGTACATCATTATCAACAAATCAACAAATTATTAACACAATGTACATGCCTGCATAATCAACGAAATATATCACTGTCAGCCCCACTTTCAATTTATCAATGTTAGTGAAACAAGTCAGTTGTTAGTTCTTGCTAGTTAACAATCACAAAGCCAACATATCAGTCATATATATAGTCAAACAATTTAGACCGACTTTTAACACCAAAACATTTGTTTAGTTAATTTCTAAAAGATCATAATAAGGACTTATTGTGGAATTTATATTGTTACTTGCCTCATGATAAAGCCCATCTAGTCCCAATGTTGAACTTGGATGCTTTGATACCACCTGTAAACACCCCCCACCTTAAAGCATTCACTTACTAATCCAATCTCCCTTGTAAATAGTTAAAGATATGGGATATTTCTTTTTTGTCATTAGAACTGGAAATAAGCATCACCATTGTGTTTGTCTCATTAGGACAACTATGGTGATATAAAACTTTACCTCGATCTGATCTTTGAATTAGAAGTTATGAGCCTTTAAATTTTTGATGAATTAGAGGGTGTTGCATTATCAACCTTGCCATGTACAACCCACGTGGCTAACCTCCCAGCACCACATGACAACTTGTTAATCATTACCAACCCATTCATGAGTTTGGTTCCCATGAACCCGCACTATTCATATGGGAAACCCCACTCCATACATCTGAGGGATATCTTCTGGTGTTCCCTACTTCATATATCTGGGGGGCACCCATTGTAGTGTTGTTTTAATCAATCCTAATTGACCAAGACTGCAACATTTAATTGTCAACCCAGGGCAGGTATTGTTGTTTCAATGGAGTTCGCATTGTCTATGCCGATACACTACAACCAAGAATGAAAAATAGAAAGAAACAGTAAAATATGTCGTTGAATCAATTGCAAAAATTAAAACATTCCACACAATTGAAATCACACTTCACAATTACCAGAGTAAGGGCGCGCCACACAATAAGCTAATGACTACACCAACTGGTCACTCTCATTTTGTTTAATCAAACCAGTGTAACATCATAATATAATCTGGAACAAAAGCGGATGTATTTCACAATTTATACAACAACAACAGAAAACCATATGACAATAAAAGAAACAATAATATACAATACTTCTACCACTGCAGTCCCTACTAAAGAGGAGGTCCCTTCCTCCTTAGTAGGGGCACAACAATAACACGATATTAGTTAACGAATCAGATGAATAGCAGTAACAACAACACCATAGTGAATTTAATATTAAAAATAATTCAAAGTTACAATATCAGAGTAACAATGCTTTTCTATATGTTGTCCTTGTACATGAGAAATAGAGTTTCTTTTAGAATTATTACATGCCCGAAATCAGGAATAGATCAGTAATGAGAATCTCACTATTTTCATGTTGATCATAAAATAGAAGTAGTTATAACCTATTTCTAAATACAAATACTTCTCAGATACATTGGCTAAGATTGCAGCCACTTGGGTTTTTTGCTTCTAAATAAATAATTCATAACACCTGACAGTTGTTGTGTGGAATAGTACCCACGACTTTTCCAGCTCCGATGCAACAACATCCTGCGGTTGACTAGCGGTTCAGGATGTAACATCGATCACTAGCTGACAACACCCTTGGTGTAACAATGATCCTCTATATCAACACGTGATGTAATAGCAGCCTATAATAGCATTCAGTGTGTAACAACAACCTGTAACAACGTACAGGGTGTAACAACAATCTGATATACCCTACTCTGAAACCGATTAGCGTGGCCTGTTCACTCCACAACCTTGTCCCCTCAAGCAACACCTGAAAAAGAGAAGAGCTTCCAAAATACTCCTCCAATGCTCACCCCAGTTAGCCACAAAAAGGAATATAATATCGTAATATTCAGCAAAATATGGCAAAATAACATGACAATGGAATAGGCTGTATAAATGAGAAAAAGGGTGATTAACATGTGAAGTTTCATGGACCTGTAGGAAAAGAGGATCAAAAATGGGGAAAGAAAGTGTAGAAAACATGTGTGAAAATCACACCCAACATCTCCCCCCAACTAAAGTAACTACATGTCCCCATGCAGAACCTCAAGTTCTCCTGCTATACCCTTGATAGCAGTGTCTTCACTCGAAGATTTGTACCCCTGAGTAGCCATCAACTATCATAGCCAAGATTCTTCTTCATCATCACATAGGTGGTAGTCCGACTGATATTCTTCCACTGGTAACCAAATCAAAGGAAATTTAAATCTGAGTCTGATCTAGAATGCCCCCAATGTTTGCACTACCCGAGCATTTTCGAGCACCCGTGTAACAACAACCACGAAACTTCTATATTCAAAAGGGACTCCTTCTTGCAACTCGGTGCGCTTAAGGCACCCTGCTAGTGCTCGACTTTTCATTTGTGCATGCAAATTGAGGCAAATCCTCACAATCCTCTTCCTATATGTGGTTGATTGTTCCCTGACCCCTAGGGTGCTCAGGAAGATCTTAAAATCAAGCCCAAGTTCATAAACTATCCCTGGTTCTGCTCTGACCCATAACACTACCCTTTCTTCATTAGTTTCGGTTCATTTCATGGTCATATTCCATTCAATTTGGTTTCTCACAAATGAAAGAAAATCTCGCAACTGCAAATCTCCCATATAGGAGAAGACACTTGCTACAATTTTTATGCTGACATACTCACACAATATGTTATGCAAAAATAGCTCGCAAAGCAAGCTCTGTTCATTAAAATAGCAAGTGCAAAAAATTTCAAGAAAGTTCACGTACAAGAACCTAAATAAGCCATGTTCTAGAAGACTGCTTTTAACTAAAATAAATAATAACGTTCCCAAAGGAACACTGGATACGATGGGGAAGACCGCCTGCATGCTAGTAGGCTCAAGGCAAGATCACGAAGCTTTGTCTTGTCATCTGTCAGATCCAGGACATGTCGTTGTAACAACTGTAGTTGTTCATCCTTTTTCTTCATGGCTTCCTTATGTCTTCGTGCTTCCCATTCTCTCTCCCACTCTTCCTTTAACCATTTCTCCCTAAGTGAATCCATCATCCTTTTGTGTGCCTTGAGTGAGATCACTCCCTCTTGTGGAGAAAGCATCTATTGCTTCCATTTATGTAGCTTTGGTAACAACAACATTCCTTCAAAACACCATCCTTCATCAGGACCCGGTGTTCTCCCACATTCCCTAACAATTGAGGGTGTAACAGCCTCCCGAGGGTGAAACTGCTCCATTTCGGCTGCTAGTTCTTGTGTAACAGTAGCGTCATCAATGGATTTTTGTGTAACGGTTTCTTTCTCTCCCTGATCATATTCCATTTCCATTGTTGGTTCTTATGTAACAACGGTGTCATCCACAGCTTTTGTCTCCACTTTTGGTTCTTTTGTAACAGCAATGCCAACCACAGGTTCATGGATATTAGCTTCTTATTCTTTCCCTTGGTTGACTTATGTCTCCACTGCAGGTTTTGGTGTAACAGCAGTGTCAACCAAGGGTTCATGTGTATCAATTACCAAATTAGTTTCTGTGGACTGCGCCATCTTGGCTGCTAGTTCTTGTGTAACATCAGTGTCTTCAATAAGTCTTTGTGTGTCAGCTTCCTAGGATTTTGTTTGTGTTTCCCTCGAGATGGTGTCCACTGCACAGACTCTGTACCCCGTTGCCACTAGCTTCTTAGCATAAGCCTTGCACACAGCACCTGGGACATCTCCCTTCCTGGCCCTGTCTATGGCCTTGGCCAAAGTGTCTAACCACGGGGCTCTTGCCTCTACCTTATCCTCTACTAATTTTTTCCTTAGCATTACATTGTCTTTTTCTAAATTTTCAATTTTTAACAAGGATTTAGTTTCGCTCTTACTAGGTGAGGAAGGTTCCTCCAACTGAGCCTACTCTTCATCCTTCTGCTCTACTGCCTCCTCGTTCTTCTTAGACATGAATGGGGACTCTAGGTGCCCACTAACCCTTATTCTCTTTGGCTACCTGTCATCAATTGGCTTGTCAACTGGCCTCTTTCCAACCCTTACTTTCGAGGGTTGGGACTGCTCCTTGGTTGTTGCTAGAGCTTCCTCAGACGTCCTAGTTTGTTTCCTGCGGGTAGTTTTAGCCTTATTTCTCATGAATTGCTCCCAACTCTTGCCTTGGTGACTTAGGGCATCCAACATAATAAGCTTGATGAGGCCATGGTTTGTGACGCATGTTTCTGGATGCACAACTCTTCTTACGGCTATGGAAATATGCTTGATGTTTCCCAGTAAAAGTCGCTGCCAAAGGTGGTTTAGCAATGGAAAGGGGTAATGGAATACGATTCTTTCCCTTCCCTCACAAGTGATATACTTGATTAGGTAAAGAGAAACATCATCCCATGGTTGGGGAAGTGACAACCTGTCAATCCCCCTCCCTTTCTTCACTAGTTGTTCCTCCCCTTGGAGGAAATCCTCCTTCAAGGAGGGGTCATTAACTTTCCTGTTAAACCACCTTTTTTCCTTCTACTGGTAATTCCATCACTCAGGCAATTACCTCTTCTATAACCTCTAGCTTTAATACCCTAATCTTCGTCTAAATTCTCTCTAAATTCTTTCGAACTCCATGGCAAATTCCCCCATCTGATCTGTCCAGCCTCTGCAAGAATTCAAACCAACCTGCATCTTTAAAAAATTGACATGCTTCGAGGCAAATCTCCAAATCCTCTGTTCACGCTAGTTCATGTCGAATTGTTGCTCCATCCATTGCTACACAAATTCAATGTTGTTCTCCTTTCTTTTTCCCTCCTTTAGAAGTTCTGGAGCAGTCGGCACACTACTCAGTTGTTTCAGCCCTGCAAATGTTCTTCTCCACTACTCTTAGCACTCTGAATGGATATGCAATGCTCCAGTAGGGGGTAAATGGTAGGGTGACACAGGAGAGAATTTAAAATTAAGATTCGCAATCATGATTTGTACTACACAGTAATGTTACCTAATTAATGTTAGGTTATGGGAGGTCTAGTTGAAGGTACAATTCCCTTTTTTGGTATGATCGATCATTAAATGACAATGATTACCATATCACCATGCTTTAGCTACAGTTTTTTAAATACTCACAGGTCATGTCACTATATAATTCGCCCCCCCCCCCCCCCACGACTTAAATGTGATAGTCGATCTTAGTCGTCAAAAGGGATATCATGTTAAATTGCCATAATTACTAAATAAAAGTGGATAACGATATTATCTTTGTATGACGTACCTAGGTGACGTGGGGAGAAGACTTTGGGGGCGAGGCACATGAACTTAACTCTAGCGGTCAAGGCAACTTCTTTCCGAACCACGATGATGCATGTTGTCTATTACAATAAATAATTTACTCAGATTATTTCTAGAAGTCATTGATTGTTACAGATGTAACGACCAAGACGACTATTATGTATTATTGATTGTCACAAAAGATAAAAACAAAGAAAAATTGTGTAACAACATTAAGGTAGAGTATGCTTGAAATAAAAAATGTTGTTACAGAGTGTGTAACATTTGCCACAAAGTGGTTTTCAACTGCTACAAAAATTGTCTGTCTGTGCTCGAAAATGTTTTCACAGCCAGATTGTTTTATTATGTGTTGTTGTTGTTTTTTTTTAAGAAGGGTGTAATAGCCACCAATAGTGGTTGGTTTTCAGTTGTTACACTTATTGAAAATTTAGAAATTTTGTAGCACAAGGGGGGCTTTCCCTTGTTCCTTTAATATGAAGATCTGAATTCATGACAATGCTGACAAACGAATCCCTTGAAGTAGGTTTGTGATTTAACCGAAAACGATGCCCATTTGCAAGCAATGGTGTCCTCACACTCTCAATGGTAACCAAATTTACAGTCCCATTGTCAAAGACTACATCTACCTCATAGGGACCTAACCATCTGGTGCAGAGCTTACCCTTGAAGTCCTTGAATCTTGAATCGTATAAGAAAGCACAATATCCTTTCTAGAACTTCTTCTTATTGATGAATCTGGCATGCCACTTAGCTCTCTGATGCTTGACAATCTCTGTTTGCTAGATAATAGCTAGTTGTCTCTCTTGCAATTCATTGAACTGGTTCAACCTCTGCTTTTGTGTTGTAGCCAGATCCAAATTTACCTGCAATGTTGTTTCTCAATGTCTTGATTTCGAACTCAAAAGGGAATAAGGGATTTTTACCATACAGAAGTTCATATGGTGAGAATCTCGTAGTATTCCTCCATGTAGTCATGTATGCCCACAACACTTCTGAAATTTTGTCAGCCCAATTCCTTCAGTGACTGGCCACGGTCTTGGTAAAAATCCCCTCAATGACTTTGTTAATGCTTTCGACTTGGCCATTTTCTTGTGGATGATAAGGTGGTGTGATTCTATGATGGATTTTGTATTTTTAAACCAACTTTTGGATCATATGGGAAGTAAATTGGCGCCCTCCATCTGTCACTATCTCCCTGGGTATACCAAAATGGACAAAGATGTCTTCAAACAAAAAGTTTGAAACAGCCTGCTCCGTGGCTCTAGTTGGTGCTTTTCCCTCAACCCATTTTTTGACATAGTCAGTGCAAACCAAGATGTAATAGTTTTGTCTGGATGAAGGATTAATTGATCCCACAAAATCCAAGGCCCATTTCTCAAAAGGTTCTAAGACGATTTGGGGCTATAATGGCATCTCATCTGATTGTAGTGGTTGGCCTATTCTTCGGCAACTATCACATCCTTTCACGAAATTCTTGGCATCCTAAAATATTGTTGGCCAATAATACCCTGTCAAAAGGAATTTGTATCCTGTCCTCTAATCAGCAAAGTGCCCTCCACAAGGTTCCTTGTGACAAACCTTAAGGATATCAAAAATCTCATCTTCTCTAACACAATGTCTGATCTGGAAATCTGGTCCAGTGTGATAGAGATTCCCATCTATCCAAGTGTTGTACCTTAAGAAACCAATTTCTTGGTTGTGGAGAAATTGTGCATAAGACATTAATGATTATTTTTTGTTGTCACTTATTTGTCACTTTATTGTTTGTTGTATTCTTAAATGAAGGACCTGGAAAACTTGGTCTTTAACCCTTAATACATATGTGTCTCAAAAATCTCATAATGTCATTTGTTGCTATATATAAATGATGAATGAAGAAAGCTTGAAGGAGAAGTTTAAGATAATATGTTGCTTAACACAAAACCTACTATTCGTCACTTAGAAGAATTATGAAAATGAGAACTGAATCATAGACAATATGCTGGTTGACACAGAAACTATTATCTGCGACCCTTGGAGAAGTTAAAGATAATATGTTGCTTACACATAAACTATTATCTATAACTTAGAAAGGAACATGAAAACTTCAAGTATAGGAACGCTCTTTTAAGGGATTTTAACTTTATCTACATAGGAAAATAAAGAACGGCAGCTTCATTACTATACTTGAAAGAAGAAAACATAAGATGACACATGACAGAGAAGTTACAAAATTACACCCAACAATTCAAGGAAACTTCTGATTCTTTCATTAATTAACAGCTATATCAGGAATACAGTGGCTTAGTCTCCAGGTTCTCCAAAATTCGAACCCATTCTTTGTAAATTTTCATCTTTTTATACATTGTGGAACAATTGTTGATTTCTAAAACTGCCCAAATTATTTAACTGCTTCTCTAACTATATGAAGTAAAAACTATTACATAATTTTACAAAGGGTAAAAGACACCTCAAAGAACATGACATAATAGGAGCATAACTGAATTTAGAAAAGGACGATAACTATTGGCTTGCTCCTTTAATTCGTTGCTGAGTTCCTCTATATATGCCCTAATGATGTTTAATTCGCTTTAGCCGCAATGAAATGTGTTGACTTGTGTAATCCTGGGCTTACGTATGTATCGAACGTTTTGACTGGCCGAAATACAAAGAAAATATACCTAATCGCCTTCCTCTTCAGATTCGGCTCTAACCGTAATTTCCCTCCTTACACAGCAAAATTAACGCGAACCTTTGATTAATACGGAACTCAAAGAGTTAATCTTGCTTTAAAAATATGTCAAATCCGCTCGTTCAACGCTCCATTGACTTCCCATCAAATTAATCCAGGGTTACCTCTGCTTTACCCACAATATGCATATGTTTGTGCATATTCAATGATCTTCCGATTCAAACCTTTTAATTCATAATGGTTAGGGCCCCTTTCATAAATCCTTATGTGGAATGATTTATTAAACCCAACATTGACTAACCCTTAGTCACGTTCACTTATCGGGACTTAATCACCCTTCTAAACCTTCAATTACCTTTTATTAATCCAAATATAGACCGCATATATAATTAAACCACTCTTTAACAATGATTATACCACGGACTTTACCTATAAACCCTTATATCCGCGCTAAATCCAGTAAAACCATCTACATTGAAAATACCCATAAAGCATGCATAACGTACCTTTTCCGCGCTTTTCAAAGCCTCTGCACAGTTCTCTAGGCAACAGATTTGCCCAACGCTTTACAACCGTCGATCAAGATCCGCTTGATCTGACAGTCTACAACGATTTCGAGTGAGACATAAGCATGGAGAATACCCGCCTTAAATGAGCGGTTTTCTCTCTCCACCCAGCTGCTACGTGTTGAACGATAAGTAGAATCGGGTGAGCTCCACTAAAAACCACTTACCATTTTTACTCCACCCAAAATCCCACTTGTGATTTTAAATCTGCCCTTCGTACGCCTCGCGGACCCATCGGAATTACAAAATGCAATATATAGTTTTTCGGGTCCGGTCATCGCAATCGGCAATCGGCAGAAGCTGAGGTGCTATGGGATACGTCGAATCCGCCGAGCTTTTAAATATAATATATATATTTCAGGTCCAATTTATAACTTGTTTCTTTTGTGATTCTGATATATAATGTGCTTTGCGATATATATACGTATACATTCATATAACCATTGGCGTAATCTTTGGCTATACCAGGGCTTATTATATATATTATATATATATATATAAATATATATATATATATATAATATATATATATATATATATATATATATATATATATATATATACTTCCAGTACGGCATGTTCAGCGCTTTATTAATTGCTTATTGCAATCGGCAATTGGTGATTCCCGTGGTAACTTTATACAAATGCCCGCTGCTTTTTGCGATTGCGATTTAATCGCATTGCTAACACACACACACACACACATATATTGATTATGGCTTCATATAACTATTTATATTGCGATTTAACTTAATCGCATGGCCCAATTCTTTTATACTTGTTTCTTTTGTGTTTTGATTCCGATATGTAATTTATTACATTTCCCTCTTGCCTTATCTTTTTTTAAGATATTTTCAAGTGATCCTTGAATGAAACATGAATACTACAGGTAACAAAAAATGCATGTTACAACATCTGGCTCCACCTGGGGATTGTCCTTGTGCCACAGAAGCACTAAGAACCATAGATCAGTGCCTTATCCATTTGGCATGGAGTCATGTATTGCTTCGCCAAACTTAGCCGTGTGAAAATTTTGTACAGTGAACCCACACCGATCTCTGCAGTGACAAGATGCCTGTACCTTCATAGTAAAATATTGAGAATTGTAGATCAGTAGCCTTAGTTGGGCATGGAGTCCAAAACTGTGGAAACCCTGAAATTTGACAACTAAAACCTGTCAATCTTGAAGTACCTCTGCAAACCAGTTTCTAACTAGGAAAATCACCCTTATTTATCCTTCTAAAGTTAAACTAAAGAACTGCAACTGAAAACCAAATGCTCAACACCTGAGCTTATTTATGTACAAGTTCCTACATATGTACATGATTGATCTCCATCAGGTGAAGTCAATCTTCCAATGGTACCAAGTTAGCATTTGAGTGCTTAATCTAGAACCATTCCACTAGTGAATCTTGAAAAAGCAATTCATTCTGAGTTTCTCCTGAGTTCCAATGTTGTGATCCTGAATGTGTTCATCCTGTGAAACCTTCCTTGAGTCAACAACCACATCATTGGGGTTAGAAAGCCTTTCAAGAGGAATAAGTCCCTTTGGCAAAATATTACCCTTCAATTGAAAAATCTTCGGATTATCTATTGGATCTTTTGAACCACTGATTTCTATAACTTCTATTGTTTCTTCTTTATCCTGATCAATTTCTATGCCCTGAAACTCCTCAACTATAGTCAAAAATTCTTTAATCTGTTGATCATCTTCAAAAGATTGCCAATTTTTATCATTATCAGGAACAGAGGGTTTGTGTCTCATCCCTACCTCAAATCTTAGTCTTGGATTAATAGGAGATTGAAAGTACTAGCAGCCACAACCAATGAATCTGCTAATCTATTCTCATTTCTTGGAATACATTGAATGTTAAAAGCTTCAAAAAAGTTCTCAATCAAATACCATACCTCATTTCTCTATACCCTAAGCCTAGGGTTTTTTGTTTGGAAATGATTTTTTATTTGCTTGTTAATCATCTCTAAATCTCCAAGAGTGGAAATTGACTTAAATCCCATATGTTTAGCTGTTTGTAGAGCAATAATCAAGGACTCATATTTTGCCACATTGTTTGTTGCCTCGAACTCTAATTTGAAAGAAAAAGGGAACCTATTACCTCCATGCACAATTAGAAGAAAACCAACACTTGTTCATTCCTTGGAATAAGCTCCATCAAAGAAGGATTTCCACACTCCTTCAATTTGCAGCTCCGCAATTACATTGGCTGAAGCAAGCTGCTTCTGATTATCTTCAGCCAGCTCCACATTATCATATAGTGCGAAACAAGCAAAGCCATCCTTTTCCTGGCTATATACAAGTGAATTACTTGCTCCATTTATTGTAATTGTTTTTACAAATCTAGTTTCTCTGTACAATCTCCTCTCTTCCCCGCCAAAAATTGGTATAACAGCATATGTAAAATCTAGTTTCAAAACACCACCCAATTTAGCCCCCCAGGACCTAGATAGAAGCATTCCAAATCTAGCAGGGATATCTGCTACTACTACATCCATGACCAAGCTTCTAGCTAGAATTTGGGCTAGTGACACTACTAGATCCTTAATAACCCCCAAACACCTAACTTTGTTCGAATCAAAAGAATACAAGTCCCTATAGGGTTTGATAACTTGTAGATCTAGTTGCTTCATTACTGACAAAGGCATAATATTGTGTGAAGCTCCCAAATCAAACATACAATTATGTAAGAGGAAGTCATGGACCAATAAAGAAATATAAAAGGGAGGTTTTGAAGGGTCTACTCCCTCTACATGTCGACCAAAAACCATTACTGGTTTGTCTTCCTGCAAATTTATAATGTCATTTATAATCTCATTTTATTTCAAACTAACAAACTCAACAATCTCCTTTTGATAAATAGGTATTTTTGTCAATTCTGTAAGAGGAACCTAAATTCTTACCTTTTCCAACTCCTTAGTAAGACTAAACAAGTGACCCTGTTTAGCATCCCTTTCATTCTCCTCCTCACCTTTTTTCATGACTGGGATTACTTGAGGAATTGAAACAAGTCTCTCCAAAGGAATTTTTCCAGTTTGATCTTGAGAAGACTCACCTTGAAGTATCTGTGTCTTGCCATGTGCATTCTGTTGTTGCTTTCCTTTATTCACTTGTTTTGCAAACTGAGATTCTTGTGGAATCACCTTTGGTGAGGAAGTTGAAACTTGTTGCTCACTTTCATTTTCTTGATTTCTTGATCTCTTCCTCGATCTCAAGTCATATTTCTTATGTAGTTCAGCCTGAATAAAATCAGAGAATTGCTTTCAATATTCATCAATTTTATTTTCATCATGAATGGCATATGTTTCATCATATTCATACTCTTCTTCTTCGATACCAAGTTCATGTTCATCCACTGCATATAATGTAAAAGTTTGATCTTCAGGATGCTCTTGTTTTTCTACAGGATCTGCCTCTATATATAATGGATCTTGAATTTGATCTTGACCTTTTCTTTCCCTTTGCAAGATTTGCAACGGTTGTCTTCTATATTGGGGATTAAAGTTCTTATTTTACTTGTTTGCTTCTGAAAATTCTTATTTTCTAACTCTAACTTATTTACCTTATCTGACAAAATTTTAATTACATCACACATATCCTCCAATGTTTGACTTTAAGAGGATTCCATTTTTTCCTTTCCCTTGTCTTGGATAGGCTGTGTTTCTGGTGCTTTTCCTGCAGCCACCAGATTTGCTTCTATCTCTCATGCATTTGTTTGGATCTGATCAAGGGTTGGAGCTCTTCTTTCCCTTAATGTGAATCCAAAATTTGATTTAAAAGCCCCTGCAAAGGTTATTTTTTCACCAGAAGGAGGAGGCTTAAGCTCCGCTAGGAGACTATTGTACAATTTGTTAAATCTTCTCACAAATTCAACCACAGTTTCATCAGAATTTTTCTTTATGGCATTAAACTTTGTTAATGAATACCCATGGTCTCTTTTTTCTCCCCATCTCTGAATAAACAAACGTTCCATCTCTTCCCAAGAAGGAATAGTATTATTGGGAAGTCCTTTAAACCAATTTCTTGCTTCTCCATCCAAGGACTGACCAAAAAGTCTTAGAGCAACATCTACATGTTCAACATCTTTGTTTTCTGCAAAATTGCAAAATACTAACACATGATTCTCTGCAGTTTGTTCATCTTCCCCTATTAAATGAGGAAGAGTTTTGAGGTAATCCCGTGGCATTTGATTTAATGGTTGTGGCAATTAAAGAGGTGCATACCTATTCATCAAGAATGCAGGTACTGCCATGTTTATTTAACTTTGATTACCAACATATATGAAACCTAACTAAGAGGTAGATGGAATGTGCAGAGGTGGTAATGTAGCTATTGGTTGAGGTTGAATGATTATAGCAGATAAATGAAAAGTAACCGATTCTAAAGATTGCTCTTGATAGTTAGGTTCCTGAAATGAAGATGATGAAAAAGATGACTCTTTATCATATGAATGTTCAGGTGAATTGTTGCCTGATGTAGACAATGTAGGAATTGGTGTAATTGGAATCTTAGACCTTCCAACCCTCTTAGAAACTAGCCTTTCAGGATCTGAAAGAGCTTGAACCTTCTATTGTTAAGTGTCTGATCTTGTATGGGGTCTTCTTGAAGCCAGAGTTATTGCTTTGATTCAAAACAGCCAAATATTTCCTCCTCACTGAACAACCAGAGGAAAATAATGAAACCCAGGGAAAAGTGTTCTTGTCTTCTCTCCCCGGCAACGGCGCCAATTAATGTTGTACCTTAAGGAACTAATTTCCTGGCTGTGGAGATATTGTGCCTGAGACATTAATAATTATTGTTTGTTGTCACTTTATTGTTTTTTGTATTCTTAAATGAAGGACCTGGAAAACTTGGTCTTTAACCCTTAATACATATGTGACTGGAAAATCTCATAATGCCATTTGTTGCTAGATATAAATGATGAATGAAGAAAGCTTGAAGGAGAATTTTAAGATAATATGCTGCTTAACACAGAACCTACTATCCGTCACTTAGAAGAATTATGAAAATGAGAACTGAATCATAGACAATATGCTGGTTGACACAAAAACTATTATGTGTGACCCTTGGAGAAGTTAAAGATAATATGCAGCCTTACACAGGAACTATTATCTATAACTTAGAAAGGAAGATGAAAACTTCAAGTATAGGAGTGCTCTTTTAAGAGATCTTAACTTTATCTACATGAGCAAATAAAGACCTGTAGCTTCATTACTATACTTGAAAGAAGAAAACATAAGATGACACATGACAGAGAAGTTACAGAATTATACCCAACAATTCATGGAAACTTTTGATCATTTCATTAATCAACAACTATATCAAGAATATAGTGGCTTGGTCTCTAGGTTCTCCAAAATTCGAACACTTTCTTTGTAAATTTGCATCTTTTCATACATTGTGGAACAGTTGTTGATTTCTGAAACTGCCCAAATTATTTAGCTGCTTATCTAACTATATGAAATAAAAACTATTACAAAATTTTACAAAGGGTAAAAGACACCTCAAAGAACATGACATAACAGGAACATAACTGAATTCAGAAAAGGACGATAATTGTTGGCTTGCTCTGTTAATCCGCTGTCGAGTTCCTCTATATATGCCCTAATGATGTTTAATTCGCTTTAGCCGTAATGAAATGTGTTGACTTTGTGTAATCCTAGGCTTACATATGTATCAAGCATTTTGATTAGCCGAAATACAAAGAAAACATACATAATCGCCTTCCTCTTCAGATTCGGCTCTAACCCGAATTTCCCTCTTTACACAGCGAGATTAACGCGAACCTTTGATTAATACGGAACTCAAAAAGAGTTAATCTTGCTTTAAAAATTTGTCAAATCTTCCCGTTCAACGCTCTGTTGACTTCCCATCAAATTAATGCAGGGTTACCGTGCTTTACCCACAATATGCATATATTTGTGCATATTCAATGATCTTCCGAATCAAACCTTTAATTCATAATGGTTAAGGCCCCTTTCATAAATCCTTATGTAGAATGATTTATTAAACCTAACATAGATTAACCCTTAGTCACGTTCACTTATCGGGACTTAATCACCCTTCTAAACCTTCAATAACCTTTTATTAATCCAAATATAGCCCGCGTATATAATCAAACCACTCTTTAACGTTGGTTATACCACAGACTTTACCTATAAACCCTTATATCCATGCTAAATTCATTATAAACTATCTACAATGAAAATACCCATAAAGCATGCATAACGTACCTTTTTCACACTTTTCAAAGCCTCTGCACAGTTCTCTAGGCAACAGATTTGCTCGACGCTTTACAACCATCGATCAAAATCCGCTTGATCCGACGGTCTACAGTGATTTCGGGTGAGACATAAGCACGGAGAATACACACCCAAAATGAGCAATTTTCTCTCTCCACCCAGCTGCTAGGTGTCGAACGATAAGTGGAATCAGGTGAGCTCCACTAAAACTGCTTACCATTTTTACTCTGCCCGAAATCCCACTTGTAATTTTAAATCTGCCCTTCGTATGCCTCACAGACTGGCCGGAATTACAAAATGCAATATATAGTTTTTTGGGTCCGGCCATCGCAATCGGAAATCGGCAGAAGCTGAGGTGCTATGGGGTATGTCGGACCCGCTGGGCTTTTAAATATAATATATATATTTCAAGTCCGATTTATAACTTGTTTCTTTTGCGATTTTGATATACAATGTGTTTTGCAATATATATACGTATACATTCAAATAACCATTGGCTTAACCTTTGGTTATACCGGGGCTTATAAAACATAATATATATATGCTTCGAGTTCGGCCTGTTCAACGCTTTATTAACTGCTTATCGCAATCGACAATCGGTGATTCCGGTGGTAACTTTATACAAATGCCCGCTGCATTTTGCAATTGCGATTTAATCACATCGCTAACACGCGCACACACACACACACACACACATATATTGATTATGGCTTCATATAACTATTTATATTGCGATTTAACTTAATCGCATGGGCCAATTCTTTTATACTTGTTTCTTTTGTGTTTTGATTCCGATATGTAATTTATTACATTTCCCTCTTGCCTTATCTTTTTTTAAGATATTTTCAAGTGATCCTTGAATGAAACATGAATACTATAGGTAACAAAAAATGCATCTTACAACACCAGGTATAAGTAGCACTCTATTGTATGAACTTTCTCTTCTCCTTGGAGGACAAATACTATGGAAACTTCCCTGCAGCAAGATAATTGGCTATATCTGCATACCAAGTGAGTAAGTAGAAATACCAAAGAGATATTCATCAGGAAAAGAATCCTCAATAGGAGTGCAATTATCATCAATAGTTAACCTAGAAAGGAAATCAACTACTACATTATCTTTTCCAGGTTTATCGACAATTGTGATATCAAATTCTTGTAATAGTAGTAACCAACATGTAATTCTACCATTGGTAATTGGCTTATTCATTAAAAAATGAATGGCAGAATGGTTAGTGTGTACAAATACTTGATACCCAGTGACATAATGTAGAAATTTATTGATGGCGTGTACTACTGCTAAGAATTTCTTTTTAGATACTATGTAATTGAGCTCAACCGTAGTCAAATTTTTGCTTATGTAGTAGATAACATAAGGCTTCATGTCCTCTAGTTGACCCAAAAAAACACCTACAGCAAAATCAGATGCATCTGTAGCTATGTGAAATGAAAGTCCTCATAAAACCAAAGTTGCTAATACACAACATTTCAGCTTCAAAAAGCCTTGCTCACACTTTCCTGTCCACAAAAAGTCGACATCCTTCATGAGCAAAGAAAATAATGGCAATGCGATTTTTGAAATAAATTATATAAATCTTTTGTAATGCCCTACATGCCCCAAGAAACTATGTACCTCCTTTTGCTTCTTGGGAGTTGGAGTTTTCAAAATTACCTCTATTGTAGCAACGTCTACCTTGATCCAGCTAGCGGAAATGTAATGTCCTAGCATGATCCCTTCAATCATCATCATGTGACATTTTTCAGTGCTCAAAGCAACATTAGTTTATACACAACATTCCAATACTTCAAGGCAATCATTCAACAAATCGGAAAAAAAATTCCCAGTATTGCCCTTTGAAAGGTTGCTAGCGCATTGCAGAATCCAAAAGGGAGTACTCTGTATGTGAAAGTTCCCCAAGGGCAAGTAAAGGTCATTTTATCTTTATCCTCCCGGGGCAATCTATATCTGGTTGTAGCCACTAAACCCATCTATAAATGAAAATACTTTTTTTCTAGAAAGGGTGTCAAGGACGTGATCTATAAATGGTAAAGAAAAATGGTCATTTTGAGTTGCCTTATTGAGTTCTCTGTAATCCACACAGAATCTCCATTTTCCATTCTTCTTAGGAACGATGATAAGTGGAGACACCCACTGACTGTCAGATATTGGATAAATAAAGTTAGCACTCAGGAGTTTTTGTAATTCTTCCTTCACTACCTCCTTTAGTGCAAGGTTCATGTGGTGTTGCGGTTGTCTGACTGGTTTGCAACCATCCTTCAAATAAATACGGTGAGTGCACAAGTTGGGATGGATCCCTTTCATATCCATATAGTCCCATGCAAATGCCTTTTTGTATTTTTGTAACAGTAGTTGGTTTTGCTCAACAATCAAGTTGGGGTTAAAGTTGAGAAACTTTCCTCGTTCTATTTCAATTGGATTGTTGATTCGGAGTGGTTCTCATTTGTTCAAAATCTATATCTTCTACCTCCTCTTCCTCATTTGAATGTTTAATGGAAGCGACAAAAAGTGAGTTACTAATAAAACCATTAATGATATCATCTTCTGTCTCATCCTTGAAGTACTAGGCTTTCCCCAGAGTGAGGAGCAGTAGGGAAAGATCTTATTCAGGCTCAAACTCATCCCACCAGGGGTTATATAAATCCACATTTGGTTTTAGGGGGTAAATATTAAGATTCTTTGTAGCATGGCCATTCAATATCACCATAGATCCAGATTTGCATCCTATAAATGCATCTGCAGTGGCCAGCCAAGGTCTCCCTAAGATCAAAGGATGTCACCCCAAGTTGGATTTGGGTTGTAAGCTAAGAAAGTCAATTGGATACCTCCAAGAGGCTATTGTGATTACTATGTCCTCGAACACCCCCTCGGGTTTAACATGGCACCTGTCTGGTAATTCAAGTATAGTAGGAGTATTTCTAAGCCCGTGTAGCCCCAAGGTGGTAAAGAGGTCCTTTGTCATCACATTAATGGCAACCCCAAGATCGATCAATGTGTTAGTTATGGGTTGGTCATTAATGTAGACAGTAACCGTAGGGTTTCTTGGATCATTTTACTTGGTTAGAAGAGGCTAATCAGACATTAATCAGACAATTTCCCCATCACATGTATGGTAGCAGGGTCTTTAGGCTTCCTCCCAGGTTTCTTGATGCACAAATCTCGTATTGTTTTAGCATAAATAGTTACTTCTTTAAGAGCTTTCAGTAGAGGAATTCGTACATGCAAATTTTGCAACTCCCTAAGAAAATCAGATTCAGGTTATGAGGCCATTACAGGCTGAGTTAATCTCTGAGGATATGGAGGATTCCTAGTTATAGCAGTCGAGTCAGCTATTACAAGTGTATCATCCCTACCCAAGTTTGTTGTTACAGGAGTAACAATCCTTCGCAAGTTGGTTGTTACAAATGTAACAGTGTGCTTTGTATCGGCTATTATAGGTGTAACAGCCGCCTCAGGATCTACGGTACTTCCTCTGGAAGGTTCACATTCCTCCTCAGTAATGATATGAGATTGATTTGATTTAATTACCTTACCTGACTGTAATTGAATTTCATTAAGCCCCACAGGGGTAAGAAAGTAGGTCTGGAAGGTAGTCAGAGCCTCTATGCCCTGGGCTGCTTTATTGTTTAGGTTAGGGTTAGGTTACACAGGTAGTTGGGGTCGCACAGGCGGTGTAGGAGCAGGAGTCTGGAAATGAGGTAATTGTAGTTGTTGTTGCATTGGTAATCCAGGTAAAGTTGTATTATGGGCATTTCCTCTCTAGTTCTGGTTCCAAGGGTATGGTTGAGATGGAGGATATTGGATAGAGGGAGATGGGGACCACTAGTTCCAGGGTGAAGGAAACTGTGCTAAAGAAGGAGCAGGATATTGCCATGGATATTGTTGAGTATTATATGCATTGTTCCACGAATTGAAAGAAGAAAAATCTTGGGACATACTTGGAGGTCATGGCTATTATGGTCTCCTAGGTGCAATGAAATAAGAGGACTGCACTTCTTCGTTTGATTCTCTAAGTACTTCCTTCAGTATAGGAAGCTCTAGACATTAACATGTCGAATGTTCCAACTCGCAAATATTGCATAAGTTGATGTTGTTCATTTCGCATCCCCTCAAGGGAGGTTTCTTCCGGAAATTCAAGCAGAACACAGCCAGAGATGTATCAACTTCCGCTTGTGTTTTCTTGATCTGTGTTGTCGTTATCTAGGTAGATAGAGTACTGAGGATATCGGCCTTGAAATTTTCGAACAAATTACTGATCTCTGCCCTGGTTACTCCTTCACTTGCAAATTTTTGTATTCGGGCAAAGGCATCTCGAATTGTGCTTCTCCCCTCAGACAATCCTCTAGGGCATCTTAGACAGAGCTTTACAATTTCAGCAAATGGTTCCTGTGATATGTCCCCTTTTCCTAGTAGGTTCAGGGTATCAAGGCAGTCTTCCCTCATTCCTCTTATAAATATGGTCTTTAAGATCTCATGGTCTAAATCACTATGTTTAGACCTCTACAAATTATAGTGGAACTGCTCTACATAGTCTTCCAGGCTCTCATCCTCCTTCTGTCTCATTTTGAATACTTCCTCCCTTAATTCCTTGATTCTACAATATTCTTGGTACTTTGATAAGAATGTCTCATTCATATCGCTCCATGTTTGAATAGAAGCAGAGCCTAACCCCATGAACCATCTCAAGGCTGCTCCTTTTAAAGTAGCAGGAAATAATTTCAGTTTCTGAGCATTTGACATATAGTCATAACTCCTGCATAAGACATCAAATTCAAATAAGAAGGTGTACGGGTCTTCCACATTCATCCCTTGAAAGGATGGTAAAGATGATAGAGGAATATTTTTCATGGGAGCTTCACCTCTGATATCCCCATTTGGGAACTCAAAGGTGGTGACAGTAGCATATGTTTTAGTGTTGTTGTCATTGTTGTCTCCCATTGCTAATCCTTCTCACCCTTGACGTAACAAACGTTCTTCAAACTTCTCTTGTGATTGTCTTGCAAGTGGATTTGGTGGCTTAGGCGACCCCAGGGCTGAATGTTTCACTACACTACCTGAATCCGGATATTGATAAACCAATATGTGCTCTCTTGTCTCAAGGTTTTGATGTCCCCCTTCAGTTTCCCCTTGTCCCTCAGTCCTAAAGTTATGGCTAATAGCTTCCCCATGATGTTCTTGAATTGGATGCTTAATCTTGGGAGTGTTTTTGCTAGCTTTAGAATGGTATGGCCCCGAGATAGAGGAATCAGAGGTTTTTGTCCTTGTTATGGGAGTAACAACTTTTTGTGGCCTTATTTTCCTTGCATCCCTTTGATAGCTTGATTGTTCTTTTTCTACCTTGGAGATTAGTTCCTAGATAAATGTTTTCCTTCCCAAATCTACACTCTTCCTTTCCTTTTTACAAACCAGTTTTCCTGTGACTAATTAGAGTGGGGGTAATTTTGGTATTTCTATAATTCCTACAGTTGGACACATGGACCCTATGTGTATTAATTCACACCCTAAGTGTGTAAGTCTTCGAAAATGGTGAACCCGCTCAGGTATGTTAGAGCAATGCGCATGTTCTTACCTCTCATCTTACCACCCAGCAACTAAAAGCTAAAGACACGCTAAACAAAACACCAAAATGCCACACTCTAAGTGCCCTAGTCATCACAATGATGAGCTCGCCCAAGTGTGTTAGAGCGATGAGTGGGTTATTACCTCTCGTCTTACTGCCCAATGACTATGGACTAGGAACACTCTATCATCAAACAAACAACTTGGTTGACTGTATCATCAACTGCCATCCCCGGCAATGATGCCAAAATGTAGTGTTGTTTTAATCAATCCTAATTGACCAAGACTGCAACATTTAATTGTCAACTCAAGGTAAGTCTTGATGTTTCAATGCAGTTTGCACTGTCTGTGCTAATACACTACAACCAAGAATGAAAAATAGCAAGAAACAGTAAAAGATGTTGCTGAATCAATTGCGAAAATTAAATCATTCATGTAGAAATTAAAACACTCCATAGAATTGAAATCACACTTCACAATTACTAGAGTAAGGGTGCACCACAAAATAAGCTAATGACTACACCAACTGGTCACTATCATTTTGTTTAATCAAACCAATGTAACAACATAATATAATTTGGAACAATAATATACACTACTTCTACCGTTGCAATCCTTGCTAAAGAGGAGGGCCCTTCCTCCCGAGCAGGGGTGTAGGAATAACACGAGAATAGTTAACGAATTAGATGAAGAGCAGTAACAGCATCACCGTAGTGACTTTAATATTAAAAATAATTCAAAGTTACAAGATCAGAGTAACAGTGCTTTTCTATATGTTGTCCTTGTACATGAGAAATTGAGTTTCTTTTATAATTATTACATGCCCGAAATCAGAAATAGATCAGTCATTGCTCATCATAAAATAGAAGTAGTTATAACCTATTTCTAAATACAAATACTTCTTAGATACATTGGTTAATATTACAACCATTTGGGTTTGTTGCTTCTAAATAAAAAATTCATAACACTTGGCAGTGGTTGTGTGGAATAGTACCCACAACTTTACCAACTCTAGTGCAACAACATCCTGCGGTCGAATAGCAGTTCAGGATGTAACGACAATCACTGGGCGACAACACCCTTGGTGTAACAACAGTCTTCTGTATCAACACATGGTGTAACAATAGCCTATAACAATATTCAATGTGTAATAGCAACCTATAACAATGTACAGAGTGTAACAACAATCTTCTCTACCCTGCTCTGAAACCGATCAGCGCGACCTGTTCACTTTGTAACCTTATGCCCACAAGCAACACCTAAGAAAGAGAATACCTTCCAAAATACTCCTCTAATGCTCACCCCAGTTAGCCACAAAAATGAATATAGTATTGTAATATTCAGCAAAACATGGCAAATAACATGAGAGTGGAATAGGTTATATAAATGAGAAAAAGGGTGATTAACGTGTGAAGTTTCATGGGCCTAGAGGAAAGGAGGATCAAAACCGGGGAAGAAAGTGTAGAAAACAGATATAAAAGTCACATCCAACACCCGCTTCTTACATCTTGAGGAGGACCGTGGGAGTACCCACTTCGCACATCCAAGCAATATCCGCTTCAACCTTTCGTGGGAAATCTTCGATCAACAATTAATTGTTGGAATGCTTACCAATGGGAATATTTTTGTCTCTTGGCTCCAATCCGTATCTATTACACTTGAAGAATACCCCAACAAAAACTCTCGGCTCCCTTCCCTAGCTGAAAATATCGATGCTTACCCTGGCTATAACTCCCAATATGCCTTGTTGCTTTCTCGGGGGTGGACCTGCCTGGATCAATCCTCCATTACCTCGGCTATAATTCCTAACTCCATTCCCAACTATAACTCCCAGTGTGCTCTTGTTATTTCCTCTGGGTGGACCTTTTGGAATCAAACCTTCGGTTTAGATATTTACAGGGTTATAACCTTCTATGTGTGCCATCCTTCCACTCATCCCTTTTGAGATATGGCATAGTTTTAACTTTCAATCCACCGCTTCCACAACCAAGCTCCTCATCAGGCCATGCAAATAAGGTTAATCGACTAAGACTATGAGGTTAAGCTTGTGCCTGAGTTGCAGCAGTGCTAATCACAACAAGTCTCACCCACAACCCGCTAACGAAGTTTATGGCCTGAACTGTACCTCGAGCATCATGTATACTCTTATATCTGGTGGTTTTCATACAAGTTTCCTCCCTTCCTACACTGTGCGTCATTTGTAAAGGATTTATAATAATGGTTGACTGTAGTGGTTCTACAAACATATGGATGTTCAGCAGAGTTCCACCGTGGCCAATGGAATTTGCTAAGGCACTTACTAGTGTTATCCCTCCTGAGCTTATTTCAAAGTTACTCTCACTAGATTCACAGTGTCTACAATAAGAGCATTGATTAGGGACTTGTCCATTCAGGGTGACAACTTACCTATCTATCCCCTCAAGGGTCTGAAGTTCCTAGAATCTCTAGTATTTTACCTAGATCTGATAAATCTTGGCATAAAGACCTACAGGCCTCATTCTAGGACCAAATATGCATTGCAAGCATACAATAGCCACCATAAAGCACATGGTGAACAAACAAGGATTCTCTCTCTCTCTTTCTCTCTGACCTTGAAATTCTTCACCACATGCAGGGGAATCTTATAGATAGGTTCTAACTTGAGTTTTCTTGCAATTTTGGACCTTTTTAAGCCTGTGTAGTGTCCTCTTTAGCCTCCAACAATGTTGTAACAATCCCTTATCCCTATGTACAATGCTACACTCTTTCTCTTAGTTGCACAACTTGATTACCATGCCTCCCTTAACCTCTATAACACTCCCTTGAGGCTCTTCTCAATGTCATAATGCCATATTTCCATCAGTGCAATGTTACACTCTCAAATTTAGCCCTCAAAGTTAATTTTGAAGCCACCTCTCTTCTTTTTTGAACCTCCTTAGTGCAACATTGACCCTATATCCTATGGCATAATGCTCAAATAACCCTTAGTGGATTACTATAATGACCTTTCCTCTCTTTTGGGTTCATCTTTTGGCCTACCCACCTCCTTATGAGGTAGCAATAAGTCTCTTCATACAATGCATCACTATCTATAGTTCCTTTTTGTGCCTGAAGTAAGATCCATGACCCACTCTTTCAAGCCTCTTTCTCTTGCAATTTGTTTTGTCTTAAGTCTTCCTCGAGTAACAAATAAATAAATAAATAAATTTTCGAAGCCACATGAACAATTTTCTTTTGCTGACCTTCTTTAAATAGCTGCATGAATCCCGAACAATTCGTCAGCATGTTCTAAACCGGTAAATATCGCAAATGCACTGCGATCCCTGGTAGTTACGGCACTATCTTCCGCACATTCTCCTTGAGGTTCTTCCGCATATGATTGTTCCACCATTATTTTCAGACCTAGATCTGTAAAAAGGCTGCATTTATCTCATTAGGCACTATAAACCCCTGGCATCAAAGAATCCCTTTGAAGCCAATATCTGGCTCTAAATACTAGTTGTTAAGAAATTTACCCGAGAACACAAATTAATTACGGAGAATTACTAAGATGAATAAATATAAAAAATAACCAGCAACAACTATAAACACATAAACACAAATGTTTATTCGGGAAAAACCCAACCTAATAAGATCTTATTAGGTTGGGTTTTTCCCCGGATTTGTGGTGTTTTTATTTTCCAAGTAACACACAATGTCCACTGCCTTTGACTAGAATTCTTGTCTTAACCCAACACCATTGAGCATGCTCCTTGTTTTCTCCATCACCATCATATTCAAGAACTTTTCAACTCCATTATGTCGAAGTATGTACCAAGTAGTCTTTTGCCTTTCTATACCACACTTCTTAAAGAATTTTTTGAATTCATTCCCACGAAATTATCCACTACTATTTGTCCTCGACACCTTAATTTTCTTCTTTGTTTGATTTCCCACAAAAGCCTTAAACTCTTTGAATTTGTTAAAGATCTTAGATTTCTTCCTAAGGAATTAAATCCATATTCCTTGAGAAGTAATTATAAATGAGACACAATACATGTACTTACTCAATGATGGAATTGACATCGGTATAAACACATCAATATGCACCAATTGTAATAATCCCTCTACCCTCATAACACCATAGGAGAATCTTACCCAATTTTTCTTCCCATATAAACAATGCTCACATAAACCAAAATCTAGAGAGTAATTAGAGATACCTTCTACCATAACATTACCTCGTAGTACTTGAAGGCCCTTCTCTCTTATATGTCACAATTTTTTATGCCACGACATAGTCTTTTCTCCAAACACTGTAGGATTTTTTTCCTTCTTCAACTCTGCTTTCATGAACAACAAAATTGTTACACCCGTCACCAACAACTTATATAAAGTTCTAATCCAAATGCCCCTTAGCAAAACCATTGCTCCTAGAACCATCCTACATGTATCCTTTTTAAGCATAATTTTTACACTTGCATTGCTCATCTTGCTCACAAAAATCATATTTCTAGCTGATCTTGGGATGCGTAGAGCATCAAGGAGTGTCATAATCCTTCCATCCATGTGTTATGAAACCAGCTCACAAAAAGATAGAAAAGAAAGATAAACGCCTTAGAATTCAACCTCTTCGAGGGGGCAACCTCCTTTACATTACACAAATGAACAATTCTTGGATGATACAAATGAAAAGACCTCCTTTCTATATATAGGAGTCCAGGGGTCATAATATATAGAGCGACATAAACATAATATGTAAGGGCACAATAATAACAATAGTGGGCTTCTATGGGGCACAATAATAACAATATGGGGACTACATGGGCACAACGATATAATAAGGAGGTTGTAATAATAACAATAAGGGGTTACATTAGTAGTATAGGGACCTAACATGCCCCTCTCCTTCAAAAAGTGTTGTCCTCAACGCTTGAGTAGTTCTTGATGCTTCTGTATGAAATTTTTGTCCTCCCATGTGGAATCTTCTATAGGTGAGCTTTCCACTTGATGAAATACTCTGAAATTGATTGATTTAGTAGCTGTCGGGTTCTTGTTTCTGTGACTGCTCCAGGCTCCAATATGATTTTTCCTTCCTCATCAGGTTTTGGCAATATTGTTTGAACTGAGATCTTCTGCAACTTTTGAATGAGTGGCCACACTATCTTCACCCTTCTTCCATTCATCCCTTGCTTTGTTTATCCAATCTGGTTGGATAAGAGAAATAGCACAAAATAATGCTTCCACATCCTCATCCTTTCTTGAAAGTGCATCTACAACAACATTTTGCTTCCCTTTTTTGTAGATGATTTCAAAGGCACAACCCAACATATTTGTGACCCATTTTTGTTGCTCTTCAAACGATAATCTTTGTTCTATAAAGCATTTAAGACTATCATGATCCGTTTTTACCTTAAAGTGTCTGCCCATTAGGTAGGGTCGCCATTTCTTAAGTTCATGTAGTATTGCCAACATTTCCTTCTCATAAATAGCTTTGTGTAAATACTTTCCTTTGATTGGACAACTTTCAAAATCAATGGGTCTTTCATCTTGCATTAGAATAGCACCAATTCCATTTCCTAAAGCATCAAATTCCACAATAAAGGTTTTTGTGAAGTCTAGCGTAGCTAAGACCAGTGCTTGGCACATTGTCTCTTTAAGATGTTCGAAGGTCTTTGTTGCTTCTTGAGTGCATGAAAATGCATCTTTCTTCAATAATGTTGTTAGAAGTGTTGCTATTCTCCCATAATTTTTAACAAACTTGCAATAATACCCTGTCAACCCGAGAAATCCTCGCAGATGCTTTATGGATGTGGGGATTTTCCATTCCGTAATGGCTTTAATTTTGCTAGGGTCTACCTTAACACCTTCACGAGATACAATATGACCCAGATATTCCACCTCTTGTA
>APFE030297625.1:149158-159517 GCA_000404065.3 Pinus taeda
ACTCCAAAGAAACATTTGGATCTTTTTGCATATAATTGTTCTCCTCCAATAGTTGTAGCACCCTGTCAACATGTTCAACATGATCCTTCCAAGACTTGCTGTAGATTAGTATATCATCAAAAAATACTAACAAAAATTTTCTAAGGAATGGTTGAAAATTGAATTCATCAAACCTTGAAATGTTGAAGGTGCATTGGTAAGGCCAAAAGGCATGACCAAAAATTCATAATGACCCTCATAGTTCTAAATATTGTTTTCAGAATGTCTTCAATCTTCATTCTGATTTGATGATATCCTGAACGAAGATCCAACTTGGTGAAGTAAATTGATCCATGCAATTCATCCAATAATTCATCAATGACAGGAATGGGAAATTTATCTATAATAGTGAGCTTATTGAGCTCCCTATAATTCGGGCACATGTGCCATGATCCATCCTTCTTGTGCACCAATACTACTGGAGTAGAGAAAGAACTTTGACTAGGTTGAATTATACCAGCATCTAGCATTTCTGCAACCATACGTTCAATTTCACTCTTTTGGGCATAGGGATATCTGTACAGCCTGATGTTTGGAGGAACACTTCCTGGAATCAAATGAATAGCATGATCGTGATGACGAATAAGTGGGAGGCCTTTGAGAGTCTGAAATACCTTGGAGTGATTGTCCAAGACTTTTTGGAGATCTCGAGAAATAGATGATTTCGATGTGGGAACCTCTAGCGAACATAATTGTGCAATTACGCCTCCTTGTTCCTTCTTTAGAAGCTTTGTCATACCGTTAGAGATGGTTATCTTTCCCGATTTCCCTGCAATACCCCTTAATTCAACTTCCTTTACTTTCGCACAGAATTTCATGAAAAGTTCTTTAAAGTTAAAAGTTATTGTACCCAAGGGTTGTAGCCATTGGACTCCTAGTACAACATCAACACCACCAATTGGAATGGAAAGCATTGGGCTATTCAATACATATTCTCCCATGGATAGCTTGATATTATGGCACTTTCCAGAGCAATTTATGGCTCCTCCACTTGCAATCATCACTTGACACTCTAATACTGGATATAGGAATCAATTCAATTCCTTGGCTATCTTACAATGAATAAAATTATGGGTACTTCCCAAATACATCAACACTATTACCTTTTTCTTCTTGATATGTCCTTCTATCTTGATAGTTTGAGGAGTGGTAATTCTCACCCATGCATTACAATATATGGACGAATTCATTTATTCTTTATCTAGGGTTTGTTCTTAGATTATATCCTCTTCTTTTGACATTTCTTGTTCCTTTTCTTCCTCCTCTTCACAATCTATGTAGAATAATTTCTTCTCAACACACTTATGACCTTTAATGTATTTGCTATCACAACTGTAACAAAGCCTTTTTTCTTTTTTTTCTTCCAATTGTTGTGGTGTCAACCTTGTAGGTTGTGGAAGGTTAGGGGCAACAACACTTCCATCTTTATAGTTGTCAGTGGTAGGCTTCCTAGTTGCCATAATTTTGCTTTCCATTTTTCTTGCTAACCTGAATGCCTTCTCTGATGAATCAGGTTCCCAAAGGCAAATCTCATGTTGGATATTATCCTTTAAAGTCCCTATGAACACATCAATCCTATGGTCCTTTGGAATATCTTTTACCCTTATGTTCAATTTTTGGAAGTCCTCAATGTGCTCCATCATTGAACCCTTTTGTTTGAGATTTATCAATTGGCTAAAAAAGGTGTTGCTTTTTGTATCATCATCATGTGCTATCATTTCTTCCGTAAAAATTGCCCAAGTGACAATTTGTTTATGAGAGCAAAGCCATAGATACCATACAAACTGATTTGGTTCCAAATATAAAGTTGCAATATGTACCTTTTGTGTGTTTTGTACATTATGGAGATCAAAAAATTGCTCCATCTGTAGTATCCATGTTCCGAGATCCTTGCCATCAAACTTCCTCATATCGAAGTTTGGAACATGGTGAGCAATCCAACATTAGAGTCTATGAAATCATGATTAAAATTTCTTTTGTTCTCATCATGAGTTTCCTTTACTACCCTTTCACCATTAGTAACCATTTATTGTAGCAACTTATTCAAATTTATCTTCAATTCTTCCATCTTAGCGTCCATGCCATTCATCTTAGCTTCCATGCCATCCATCTTAGCTTCCACGACATCCATCTTAACTTGCACGCCATTCATATTAGCTTCCACGCCATTCATCTTGGCTTCAGTTACCTTTTGTGAGAGTGAAATTTGTTGTACTTGGTCTTGTAATTTTGATATATCATGTTGCATTTCCTCTTCTTCACCAGTCATGCTAGAGATTTCAGGTTGCTTACTAGGTGCTTCCATTTTCTTTCTTCGGGGCATCAATTAACACTAATAATTCTTCACTATTCCCTTTGAATTCCTTCAAACTATTTTTTCAAACCAATCTTATGCAAAAAAAAAAATCTACACACTTTTTTTTTTCACTTTGTAAGAGGTAGATATTGAATTTGTTATATCTCTATAATTGCAGATCTATAATATCTGAAATTGCGTCTTGTAGTATCCCTTTGAGTCCTCTTTCTAACCCCACAAGTCTTATCAAGATTGGATTCTCCAAGGAAGAGTTAGGTGAAATCTCCCACGGTGACCTGATTATAGACTAGTTTAGTAGAGCGAACTTGTATGAAGTTACACATGTCACTGTTTCAACCTTAGTACCTGAAACTGATATACATAAAACTATAGGCCGTCCTCTTTCTGAAACTTCTTATGAAATTTCAATCTGATGCTTAGAACAAAAGTTATGAAGATTTCCCCCAAGTCACTTGTTTGGAATGTAATTTGGGAGTCTGCAAAAACACTAACTTCCTTAGATCATATCTCTGAAAATATAGTGAGACAAAATCTAAAATTTAGACTCGAAGTTCATAATGATTTTGGTTCCAATGGTTTTTTTTTAGCTTTTGAAACATCGCAGAAAAAAAGAAAAAAGTTATAGCGAAAATGCCACGATGACCTGTTTGGAGCAACAAAACCCTAGAATCCAAAGCTCTGATACCAAATGTTATGAAACCAGCTCACAAAAAGATAGAAAAGAAAGATAAAAACCTTATAATTCAACGTCTTCGAGGAGGCAACCTCCTTTCCATTACACAAATGAACAATTCTTGGATGATACAAATGACAAGACCTCCTTTCTATATATAGGAGTCTAAGGCGTCATAACATAATCAGAGCCGACATAACAATAATAATGTAAGGGCACAATAATAACAATAGTGGGCTTCTATGAGGTACAATAATAACAATATGGGGACTACATGGGCACAACAATATAATAAGGGGGTTGTACTAATAACAATAAGGGGTTACAATAGTAGTATAGGGACCTAACACCATGAGCTTCGACTTGACTCGTCCCATGATTTTGGATTTCAAGTCATATCCCAGGAAGACATCACCACCATCATATCTTCCATACTCGCAAAACCACTCCTTGTTAGGAATCATAAGAAAGAATTCACTTGAGTTGACCAACCATGCATCATGATATATAAATATATACTTGAATAAGCCAAGTACACATACCTTCCTTCCTTTTGAGGAGGATTTTGTTTATGTGGAAGGAGCATCATTAGATCACTTCCCTTTCTCTGCAATTTTGGATATACAATCTTTCTTGTAATGACCTCCTTTTCCACATCTCTAACTTACAATTTTTTTTTTCCAGATATTTAGATCTTCCTCTAGCTTTAGACCCCCCACTTGAGGACTTATCTTTGTTTCTATATTGGGAGCATCCTCTTATAGATAAGGCATCTATGTTTATGACTTTCCATTTTTTTTCTTCATCTCCTTCAATAACAAGGATGATGGTATTTCATCAAAACTTAAAGTAGTTGAATTACCACCTACGGTAACAACTATATTATCCCATGAGTTTGGCAAAGAACAAAACAAACCGATACACTTATCTTCATTTGAAATCTTAATATCAACATATAATAGCTAGCTTACCACAATATTAAAGGTGTTTAGATGCTGTCACTGAGTATACATATTTCATTCTCGGGCTATACAACTTTTTCCATAGGAAAAATTTGTTCACTAGGGACTTAGATTCCTACAAAGCCCTTGACTTATTCCATAATTCCTTTACGGTGTGTTCTCCTCAAACATCTAATAATATTGAATATGAGAGACATAATTGTATTGCGCTCCTTATGCCGACATCCTCGTCAATATAGTACCCAAATACACATCGATCCATTAATCTTTGTCTACCAACAAATCTTCCACTTTGAGCTTCCATAGCTCAAAACTTTAGCCATTAAATTTCTTGATCTCTATCTTTGGATTGCTTGCCATTTCCATTCACTATGAGAATTGATTCCACAGATCCCCAACTATAATAGGGTTTACCATAGGCCAAAGCCAAACCTCTTAGTCATAAAAACATCATCTTTAAGCCAAAACTACTCTAACACCAACTGTAGGTTTTAACTTTGTATAATTAATTAATGAAAATAGATTCTTAGTAAAAAAAAATGCAATGGTGTGCACAAACACATCAAAACAAATATTACCTTGAAAATCCAAACCAAGAAAACTAGAAATAACTTCTTAGTATATTTTCCATTACAATATTGAAATGCAATATGTATATCCCATGGCATCCATAAACCACTGGTACATTTTAATTAGAATTACAAAATCATAGGTTGAACCACCATGCACCACAAAACCATTAAAATAAAAAACCACCAAAACTGACACAAAAAACCTCCCTTCTTTTTTGGGTGCTTTCGCTTGCAACCCCCTCACTGCATCCAGAGCATGGAGGCAGTCATATAAAGAATAACACAACAATTTTCAACCCAAATTACAGAGATAATTTCACATGTAAAAACCCAAGGATGTTATAGATTTTATAACATAAGTGAAAGTGTCAAAGGAGTAGATGAAATGGTTAGATTAATAGTTCTCAACACATCCATTATTTTCTCATGTTAGCTAGCAACATAACCTCAAGCAAAGTACTATTGCATAAATCTTAAACTTTAGTTGAACAAGTCTTAAAACACACACTCAATGATAAGTCTAGATGACACGAGGATACTTTCCACTATCTTAAATACAATATAGATATGGTGATCACCACCTCAAGGAGGTTGGTACACTCACCAAACTAATGCAATCACAAAGAACCAATTGAAAACCCCACGAAGAACCCATAAATACCATGTTGCATTCCTTGATTAATAAAGTATATTGAATGTAATAGGACATATCATGCTGGAAACACTAATGAAACATTATGGATTACATGTCAAATAAGTATACCCTTCTCCTATCCATGTACAAGAAAAGTTTCTAGGAAACCATATCCACCTTTTCAACCCCCAAAATTGATTCAGGGCACGTGTCAGACTTATAGACAAGGTCTTAAGTAGAAAACATTCTTAACTTTCTACGACAAAGAGCACTTAATCACTAATGAGAAACTAAAAGAGCTCAAAATTCACTACCCAAACTTTAAATAACAGAATAAATCATGGGGATGTCATCAACATTAACTAACCTTTAAACGGCCAATGCCTTTGAGAATATTTGCAGGGAGTAAGGACAACTAATTCAACAATCTTCCTTCTATGACACAACAAGAAGCCTTTACGAACTAGGTTATTAATGATCACAAAAGACTTGGCCACATTTCATATCATGAGATTCAATAAGTTTACTTCATGGTTTTTGTTGTTGTTGTTGTCTCTGAGTAAATATAGTTCCTCCCTCACTCATGTAGCAAGATTTTCAAGTGAGCATGTTGATGCCTTGCTAGCCTTGAGTCACGGATTCCTCCCCTTTTCTCCCTTTTCTAGTTAGAGGAAGGTAGTAATCGTCAGTTGAAGCATTAGCTTGTAACCCCAAGGATCTCTATGAGATTTAATCTTTAAACCTCTTTGATTTTTCACATAGAGCATCTACCAATCAAAGTAATCCTTGAGGCTAATTATGTCTCATGTTATCACCCATTGTCACTTCTTTTAACCTCACAAAACATTTGGTGCACCTACATAGTGAAATATGGAGGAAGATTTATGTCCATTAATAAATAAGCAATCGCCAAATCTAACATTAGCTTTCTAAATGTTAATAGCATCCACGCTTGGCTGCCTCCTCCTCTTATGGAAACAAAATGGATATATTCTTTTCCATTTTTTTTTTTGGAAAAAATTCAATAGTTAAACCTAGACATGGTCTCCCATAACCAAATCAAATATACCAACTTTAACATTTAATACTTACAACGAACCAAATTTTTCCGTAAAGGCCAACAAGCTTTACCATGATACAAAGAAACAAATATCAATATTGCAACAGTTTCAAGAGCGTTTGTCCCATAGAGCTTGATAAATGTTTATGCTTCGATTCATGCTTATTATGTAATTAATGAAGGTTTTTTTGGTAAGTGAGCTAAATTTTATTAATATCTATAACATTAATGTGATTAATGAAAATGTTATTCCATAAAATAAATGAACGATCACTCCTATAATAGATGAATAATGTTTCTGCGAATTTCATTGGTTTACCGTGAAATCTAATGGAGTTTTAATCCTAGTCAGCCCATACCATTTATAAGAGATGCTCATGCAAGAAAGGGCAAATACCATGTCATAATAATTAAGGGCATCCGACTGCAAAGATCTGTTTTTTATTTTCTATGCGTTTTCAGGGTTTGAAAGCTTCGAATGCTGTTGAGGAGAGCAGCTCCAGGGTTTAGGCTTTGCAGGCGCTTGTTTCTGCAATTGCCGCGTGGATATTGTGCACCGAGCTTCGAAAGCTCCCTCAGTGTACCTCCTCTTGAATCCGCGCATTACAGAGCTTTTATTCGACACCACAATCAGTTGATTTGGCGGGAATTTGGACAATGGGTGGCGACAAGAGGAGAATCTCAGAGTTACAGGCTTTAGCCGACCCGGACGAGGAAGAGGCGGCTGTCCGCTTGAAATCATTGAAGAAACGCAGAAACGAATTAGAAAACTGCGATTTGGAGGCGGAGAAGAGGCCGAAGGAGAAGAAAAAGAAGAAAAGGGACTTAGCTGGCGAAGAAAATGGTGGCGATGGGGTTATCGAGCTGAAAAAGAAGAAAAGAGAAATGGAAGATGCCATGGAAGTTGAAGTTTCCACGAGCAAGAAGAAGAATAAGAAGAAAAGGGAAAATAACAACTCTTATTTGGATGAAACGCCATTGAGCGCTGTTCAAAACGATCAAAGCTTCGAGGAAAATGGCCATTCAAACCCTTCTGACGGAGGATTTCATTATAGAAAGCCCAATGAATCAGAGTCTTACTATACAAACACTGAAGGATCAGAGCTTTACGTTAGAAACCCTAACAAATCAGTTATTTATTTTACAGACGCCAATGAACCAGGGTTTGATAATAATAGCACTCCACACGGGCAAGACTCTGGTCCTGTTCAACCGGAGTTACACATGGATGTGTTTAGAAACCTCTCCTCTGCAGATGCCAGCATTAGGGCAGCTGCAACACTAACTTTAGTTAAGGAACTGCAGGAGGTCCAGAAAGCTTATGAGCAAGGGGGCACTGAGGGCAATGATGATGGGGATTTAAAGCTAGAAGCTGCCAAAGATGGTTGTCTGAAAAATTGTGCTCCGACTATGAGATATGCCATTCGTCGGCTTATTCGTGGAATTTCATCCTCTAGAGCAGTAAGTTTTTCTATTATCTAATTCAAATTTCGTGCCAAACTCTTCTATGTAGCAGCAATTTTTCTTGTCTCCAAGTTAATTTTGATGCCAAAAGCTACTATGTGTATTGGTTGAGATATATTTCAATTTTAAACAGCTTCCATGAATAGGTTGTCAAGAACGAATGCTATAATTTCAAAATATGAAAATAACACGACTGTCTACCCACAATCGTTATTATCCAGGACGTGTGAAATATCAAAGATACAACTTGACACACTATAATTGTATTGGCAGCTCTGGCCGAGTCTTCCTTGATCCTACGTTATTCATATGCCGCTCAGCGCCTATCCTAGTTTTCTTCTTGTAAAGGTAGTGTGTATGTTTGGCCTATTCGATATTTCGGATTACAGGGAGTGTCGGAGATTTTGTAATTTCTTACTATTTCTATATGTTTTCGCAGTTTCCATACCTTGAATATACAAGAAACACCTATTTTTCAGTAGACCGAAGTCAACATGAGAATCCATAGGTCATGAGTGCAAGTGCATTTGTTAAAAGATATATTCTCATACAAAGTTAGCTGCACCATTTTTTGCACTCGGGTTTTTGCCCCATTTACACATTCTATTCAAATACACATTTAGTATTAAATATTCATTGGAACAATATAAAAAACAAATCAACTAGACACTTTACTAAAATCCTAAAAATTGCTTTTAATTCTCCTTTCTTTGATTCTTTGGACACCAATAAAAGGCACAAATTGGATAAGGTGAAACTATCTTCTTAGTACTGCCCTTGTTACTTTCATTGCTTTCATCAAACATATTTAAACCATCATTTGAGATTGAAGGTTTCATTTTACTGTCATATAGTTGGTATCCCGCTTCAACTATCTCTTTCTTAGCTCCATACTATTTTTGGCTCGTGAATCCCTTATATCATACACAATTAAGCTGACTGTTTTTTCTGTTTGTAATGGCTTTGTTCTCTTCACCTCCACTGAAGGTTTCAATCCTCCTCAAGAAAATTGAGTCCTATCTTATTCTCATTAGAACTATGAGATGTTTTTTGTGTTTTTTTGTGTGACTATTCACTTACCCATTTCTTAAAACACTTGTAGCGAACAAGGAACCAAGTTAAAAACAAAAAGCAATGAACAAACAAATAGATTTACAATTGCGAAGATTATAGATCCATAAACAATTTTTGACCAACACGCCTTTCTTTTTATAGGGGTCTAGGTCCTTCAACAATGGAAATTTCTGAAGAAGAGTGGTTTTAATGAAAATTACATTTAATCTCATTTGTACATGTCCATCATAATTATGAATGTGGGTAGTTTTGATTGCACACATTGCACTTCTCTATGGCTCCTTCCTCCAATCCTTTGCATGTTTTGCCTCTTGTGATTACCTCGAGATTCCATTAAATAGGAGTGTAGAAGTCCATGGATCCCACCTTGGATGACATTTCCTTACTAGCGTCTTTTCATGGAGGCATATATTTACCAATATTTTGGAATTGAATGGTTAATTCTAATATAGTAAGCCACCATTGTTTTACCTTTTTGGCCACCTAATGACCTTGCTTCGTGTTGCTTGGGAGATAATTTTGTTACTTATTATTTAAAACCTCCATTAGACTATTGCCAACATAAGAGTTTGTGATGTGTTGTGAATCAATCTTCTTGCACTCATTAACTTTAACTTCACATACACACAATATCTATGGAGAAATAGATTGATGAGCATGTAATGCAACCTATGTAGCCTCTAGAGGATAATTGGTGGTCATATGTTATAATGGAAGTTTCATGTGAGGAGATGAAACACGTCTGACATTTCCATGATACCCAAGACAAACATGTTCAGTGTGATGTTAACATTTGTTTTATATCCATGTTACAAGGGTCGCGCTTGGTGTAATCCATTGCTTGCATCCTACTATGTTAAAATTGGCAACTAGGGCCAAACTCCACATGGGTCATCTTATTTATGACAACTGATATTTTTCTTGGATTCTTCTCTTCAAGAGGTGTAGGAACTAAAGATCATCCAATGTTGACATGTACAAATGAAGTTGTGAATTTATTTTGATTATTTATAAGAAGAGCTTCAGCGTAAATCACATGACAAAGACTTTTGTCGACGCGTTTCGAACCAACCAGTGTGGTTCATCGTCAGGACAAATTGAAGAAACATATCTAGCATAGCATAAGCAAGATCTGTCTTCAACTTCGAGACCTGCAAGCGTGCCCGTTCAAAATGGTGAACTTTAGATGCAATGGCTAAACCGTGCAGGGAAACAATTGTAGAATTGAGGCTTCTGTGATCAGTCATATTTATAAGAAGAGCTTCAGCGTAAATCACATGACAAAGACTTTTGTCGACGCGTTTCGAACCAACCAGTGTGGTTCATCGTCAGGACAAGTTGAAGAAACATATCTAGCATAGCATAAGCAAGATCTGTCTTCAACTTCGAGACCTGCAAGCGTGCCCGTTCAAAATGGTGAACTTTAGATGCAATGGCTAAACCGTGCAGGGAAACAATTGTAGAATTGAGGCTTCTGTGATCAGTCATATTTATAAGAAGAGCTTCAGCGTAAATCACATGACAAAGACTTTTGTCGACGCGTTTCGAACCAACCAGTGTGGTT